>OZ008347.1:13768595-13919580 GCA_963931975.1 Cataclysta lemnata | reverse complement strand
GCGTTTAGGCGATATTTGCCAGTTGTATCCCAGAGATAATTGACTTAATCGGCACTAGACCCAAGTATGGCGGCACCCTCAAGAATGAGCGGGGACGCAGGTGAGCCGCTGTCTTCAATCCGTTCCGTTGAATGTGTTCCGTGTTGTGAAATCTATATCTTCCTTTTCCTCTCTTAGCACGCTTCTGTGTTCTCACTTATCTTTGGCGGGACGCGAGTCCCGCGAATTGTTGTTTTTATGAGTCGGTATTGATTGTAAATTATTACCTTTGAATTTGAGTTCAGTTGAATAGTGAAAAGCAGATAGTGGCTAGTGTTATCGCTCGTCATTATATTATAGGTATCATGATTATGTTCTGTTAGTATACGTACGTAAAGGAATGTTAAAGTAAAGCTTAGTTACGAAAAGTTAAATGTTGAGTGGTACCGTAGTGTGTTGTTGGCGTTCTGGTGTGCGAGGCGTCGACAGCTCGGCCTGCCGCCGCCGGCCGCGGGCGGGCTGTTGACGACCTACCTCCGTACCGTACCGTACCTTACCGTACCTAGTGAGTGCTCCGCTCGCCTCCCTTACTCCCTGCCTGCACGTCTACTGTAACTGTACTGTAACTCTTACTCTTAATGTTGACCCTCTTACTGTTTTGTATTCTGTAATGTATCTTTTGGATCGACCCCCTCGGTTGTTTTAGTGTAATGTATTTACGTTAAAATTCATAGAGCGTGGCAAGGCTGTGTGCATTGAGGACATTTTAACGCAAATTTAGTTTCTTAGAGATATCATTTTGACATGATTGACATCATTAGCAGTGATACACAAGTCATTCATACAAAATTTTTGAATTTATTAATTAATTTGTAAACTTTTTACAATATTTGCAATGGTCAATTAAAGGTAGCCTATTGTAATTTATATAAATTGAAAAATGAAATCAGTACCTTTGCCACACCTTAGAGAATATAGTCTGCATGATGTGCTTTGTATTATGTTGACTGAGGTTTGCATTTATGTTGATTTTGTTTTGTTTTACTCAAATTTCTGAATGATTTTTGATGTGTTTCTATCATTCTTCCGTTGATTTTGTTTTGTTTATATTAACGACATTAACCTCCATCATTGTACCAACACTGTCGACTGTCTGTCACACCACCCACCCTTACCTACTGAATGAGCCTAACCCTCTTTGAGTTGAACTTATAAAGAATTGATGTTGTTTCTTTATTACAAACAGTTATATTTTGCAACAAAACTTTAATTTTTGTTTAAATGGAAACTGTACTAAGACGCAAGCTTTACCAGACATTTATATACAGTAACACGAGTTCTTAACATACAATGATACAATGCGTTTAAGTTTCTATGTAATAATTGGATGATGAAATGAAATATTACTGTACATAAATGTCTCCATTAAATATTATAACACATATTTTACACAACAAGTTATTACCAAACAAAGTTACTGAACAAATCTTTTTGCAATGGATGTTATGTGATTTTTGTTCGGCTACATGAATGCCTTTTTTTTCTATACACTTCATCATTGCAAGTGTTACACCTCCCCAATATCCATGATATGTTATGTATGTATATGATACATATTTATTTTGGTTTATTTTTATTTTTACTAGTGTGGTAGATAGATTTACACAAGTCCTGAACGAAACTGAGCTTTCTAGTTAATGTAAGACAGTTCATTTCTTTGTGTAAATTAACGCGTTTAGAATCACTATTTGAAAATCAATGTTAACCTAACTTTAATTTTGCTCAAACACTTAGAACACCACAAAGTAATGAACTATAAATGTTACTAGTAAATTATGGAGGTTATTAATCTTAACGTCTTTACTTCCCACGTGTTATGTGAATCATCAGTCTTCTGTTTTTCTGTGCACTGTGATTAATTCTTTTCTTCTTTGGAAATATTTTATCGGTCCTGAATTAAAGACGTTGGGTATATTGTTGTTAGATTTGTCACGCTTCCTTCATGTATCGTTTTGTTTAACCCTGCTGTGACCGTCTATTTTATTCCGATCTCATATTTGTGGTCCCAGGCGTTAAATAAAACTTCAAATTGCTGTTCTTCTGACTTTCTATCTTCTACTTGTAAGATATTGTAAGCTTATTGGATATTCGCTTCGATTAATGGTACACTTAAGCCAGATATTTTAAATGCCAAGTGCTGCACTGCTTAAATTTCGAACTCTCAATTTTACTCTGCAGCAGTCTGTCACTTTTTTTCCGATTAATGCATAACTTTTTAAATAAATCGAAGCTTAAAATGTCAGATTCGCTTCAAAGCTTTCTTGGATACAAACAAACAGCTTCTTGTAGCGGCACCACTTGCGTTTAGACTTCCTTATGGTTTAACTATAATATGTATTAACATTTTCAGGCATATTGTTGTATGTGGGCATATAACGTACGAGTCAGTGAGCCATTTTTTAAAAGACTTCCTACACGAAGACAGAGAGGATGTGGACGTTGAGGTTGTTTTTTTACACAGGTTGGTATATCAATAATTTCTTTTCTAATAAATCTATTTATTAAATCTATAAAATAAATTCTCTGTTCAGTCATAACTATACCTCCACTACCAATATATCTAGTATTAAAATTACCGAAAGAATCATTAATAAGTTAACATTCAATTATTTACCAATGAAATAGAATCCCGAATTTATTAAGACATTTTAATATTCATCTATTTACGTGTTCTTTGGAGTCTATAGATATTTTAGTTCTATAACTTTAGACTAAGTGAACTTTAGCACACGTTAACTTTAACGACTGGAGAGATTCCATTCTGGCTCTGGTTACCGACCTTTTGAGGCTTTTGAATGAAATACCTATTTATAATGATTGAAGATCTCTCACTGAGATGGTGTATGATGACGATCCGACCACGCTTTCAGAAAAGAGCCTGACCTAGAGCTGGAAGGTCTCCTGAAGCGTCACTACACCACGGTCGAGTTTTTTCAGGGTACAATGATGAATGCCGTCGACCTTGAACGAGTCAAGGTTAGCGTAAGACGAATAGAGCAGGCATTAGTTAATCGCACGGCCGTACTTATCATTGAAAAGCGTCTACGTGAACCAGTATTTTTATTTGTTTATGTGCATACAACAGATCTTTTTCTTCTGTAAAGATGCTGTTCCATAGTCACAGTAGGATTTTGTCACTTTTGGTAACTTTATCTTGTGATTCTTTTGATGCAATCATTGCTTCTCACGGTGAACCGGCGGCGCCTGGAAGCAGGCGCCGCCGCTCCACCCCACGACTGCGTATTTTGGTAAATAGCGTTGCATGGTACGATCGGGCCACGACTGTCGGCGGACTGTCCCTACCCGTAGTTAACTGAGCGTTGATGACAGGAAACCGCCAGACTTGGAGCTCGAAGGCCTGTTCAAGAGACACTTTACCACTGTGGAATTCTTTCAAGGCACCATTATGAACCCAATCGACCTACAGAGGGTAAAAGTAAGTAGAACGCGATGTTTTGGGCGTGGTGTCGGTTTGAAGCTGTACAGACTGTCATTTCTATAGACGTAGAGCGATGCTCGTTCACTAACCTCTACCGAGTTGGATTCTGTTGGAGCGATGTGAAGTTCCCTTCTGTGACTTGAGCGCTGTCTGTTCGTGCCTGTGCTACTGTGTGTGCGCCGGGCGGCGCGCGCCCCGCTGGATGCTCGGGGCGCGTCCGGCCCGGCTGTGTCCCGTATACCCCTTCGCCGCCCCGCGGCACCCTCTGTGTGTTACTGTCTGTACCAATCGTTTGGTGTTGTATGCAATGCCCGTCACTATACCTACTCTAAACAATCGATATCGATTGTACTGTACAATATCCATGACCATTGGCATTAATGGCTGCCGAAGAAAGGGTTTCTATTTCAAAAGTACCTAACAAACATTTTGTAGTTGTAAAGTACAGTTGTCGATTGTCGATATTGTCGAGTGTTTAAGGTAAGTTCTGTATGTTGGAGCATGGCTTTTATTCGCTTTTACTGGATGGTAATATTGTTTTCTAACACCCACCTGCTTTGTTTTAAAATGGACACTACGTGATGACTTACCTTTACAAATAATCTTCTTCAAATTTATTCGATTAAATGAAAGCAGTACTTGGATCATATAAGCAATAATCCGTAGTGATCATTTTGAATAATTAATGTTTAGATTTTCTTTTTATGCTTTCTTCATGAAACTTACTGTGCACTTTATGTAACTGTAAAATTTGTTACTGTGTTATATAAATTGGATAGCGCTGACAGCCAAAAAGCCGACACACAGTTAAGTGTCAAATTAAAATAGTTAAGATAACATAGCATAAACCTGGTAACAACTCTGTTTGTCATTTTTTTGTGATAACCGAGGTTATACATATTTCAAATGTAATACAATATGCTTAATATTTCAATACTTAATAACACCAATAACGAGTGAGCTACTTTTTCCTTTACTCTGACATTCTTTTTATTCTCAATGGTGGTCTTACTACCATGGCTTGGTTTACATTATCATAAACATGATTACAACTTCGCTTAAATATTTACCTAAAAGAAAAATGTGTCTTACTATTAAAGTCACAAAACAGAATACTATTATCAAATCTCACCAAATTAAAAAGTTATGCTCGCAAGCTCTTGTTTAGCACAAGCAAAAACATTTTAACCGTCTAATTACTATGAAATCTATATCGACATTCATATTTAGGTACATGAAGCGGATGCTTGCCTGGTGCTTGCCAATAAATACTGTCAGGACCCTGACGCAGAGGACGCTGCCAATATCATGAGGGTTATTTCTATCAAAAACTATTCAGACGACATCAGGGTCATCATCCAACTCATGCAATACCATAACAAGGTATGTAATATCTGCTTCCAAGTTAATTTCAAGATTTGCAACATTGGCAACATTTAGTTCGACTTCTACATAATTAACAATTCCAGGCCTACCTTCTGAACATTCCATCATGGGACTGGAAGCAAGGCGATGACGTCATCTGCTTGGCGGAACTTAAGCTGGGCTTCATCGCGCAGAGCTGCCTCGCACCAGGATTCTCCACCATGATGGCCAATCTCTTCGCCATGAGAAGTTTCAAGACGGTCAGCTTTTCTTATAGTTCCTACTAAATAATCATTATACTTTTATATTACATTCGAAATCAGACTCTGGAAAATAAATTTAGAAAATTTATTTTGACACTAAAACTAAAGAGTAAACGTATTAAATAACTCTGTTAAGCGTTCAAATTTCAGCTCTAATCATTATATCAGTTAAAAGGTGAACGGCAGTCTTGAGTCAGCATTTCGAATGATCTAGCTTTAACAGTGTTGTTGCGGCGTTTCCACAGTCACAAGAAATGGCTATATGGACTAATGACTACATGCGAGGTACCGGCATGGAGATGTACACGGAGACATTGAGCACCACATTTGTCGGCATGCCGTTCATTCTCGCCTCCGAGTAAGTCAGAGCGACAAGGAACATAGCCAATTGTTCTACACTGTACAAATCTACGTAATTGCGGTCCGGGATTGGGCGTACATCACTAACCGACATATAATAATCGCATAGCTTTGTTCATCTAGTGTACTTGTACAATTTTGTTTGCCAGCTTCCTTCGTGATCCGCTCGCGAGGCCCTAAAGAACCCATCTCATAGATGCTGCATTGAATAATTCTTGTGGATCCCCTGCCGGACATAGAATAGACGTAACTTTGGTTGTACCCATTCCTAGAAGACAGGTTTGGTGGTGGCAGCTGGAGGAGCAGAGTGTTCTCGACGGCTGACTAACATGGCACGAGCTTTAGCGTCACCTGTTGATTGATTGCAGTCTCCCGACACCCAAGCATGGCAGAACGATTACCTGCAGGGTACCGGCTGCGAGATGTACACAGAAACACTGTCCACGTCTTTCACTGGGATGAGCTTCCCTCAAGCGAGCGAGTAAGAACCCGTACCATTGGGGCACCTATATACCTGCACCGTAGACTGTGTGCCGTGCTAGCAACTCAGCGTGCACTAACTATACCACTCTAGTTTGTGTATGGAGTAGGTTGAATTTTGAAATATCAGATTTTGATAAAGTTTTTGGTTCACAGAATGATATAATAATAAGCATGTTAACTGGGTAAATAATATTGAACGGTAAATAATGTAGTTAGTTGTCGATCTTTATCTATTAGTTATTTTAAGCAACAATATAAATGGACAAGCAATAAACAAAATAATGTTTAACATTACATTGAACGAACCGTCCGTCGCGAAATTTTAATTTTTATCTTTGTAACATTTTGTCTATGCATCTTCGAGCATGCTTCAACTGCTTCAGTAGTTAATTAAAACATGTTAATAATTTCACTTTAGTTTAATAAAAATGGCAGAGAATTCCCGCATGACATGTAGGTAATGTAGATTTTGAAGCACTTTATTTTTTAATACTTTGATGAGATCGATTTGATTATGAATGAGACAGAGAGTGAGAAATAGTCAGTAATAGATATAATTTATAAGAATTATATCTTCGATCATAAGATCGAAGGATTATTGTATCAGATAATATAAGAGTTAAAATAATTATTTTCGATCATCTTACAAAATTTAACTTGTATTGCATATGAGTGATTATACATAAAGTCGAAATCATCGAAGGCGTGTTGTTTGTGCAATAACAAACAAATACCACAGTTTCAAATTATTAAAACTTAAATACTAACTCTTGCTTTTCGAACTCATATTGTACCTAAATGGCTTTAACTATATTAATATTACACTACACATGATGCACATTACATTAACTTATAAGTGAATAGCTATAGGCTAGTATTTTAAGAATCTATTTTAGTTAAGTATAGTACAGAAATAAAAAATTAACATCCCTTATTCATAACAACAAAATGAGTATTAAAAGACTGCTTAAACTAAATCACGAATCTGTCTCTTTTCATCGTAAAGGTGTGTACAACCTTATTTAGTTTTTATGATCAAAGGGGTTAATAAAGAAGCTAGAATATGCTTAGAGCAAATTAATTGGATGATGGCAATTGAATACCAATGGTAGGTACGTCAATTGACTTACTTAATTAAGGTTTAAGGATAAAGATGAGACACATGACTTGTGTAGTAATAGCGCATCCATTCCACGCAGGTTGTGCTTCACGAAACTAAAGCTTCTGCTGCTGGCCATCGAGATCAAGGGAGAAGAAGGAGCCGACAGCAAGATATCAATCAACCCCCGAAGCGCGAAAATCCATGCCAACACCCAAGGATTCTTTATTGCCCAGTCCGCAGATGAAGTCAAAAGGTATTGTATTTTAAATCCCGCTATTAAAACAACATATAAAGATGCTCTTGAAGCTTAATATTCGAATTTCAATAATGAGCCAATTATACCACTTTTTCCAGGGCTTGGTATTATTGCAAAGCCTGCCACGAAGACATCAAGGACGAAACTCTCATCAAGAAGTGCAAATGCAAAAATTGTAAGATCAAACATTTTATTTTATCAAAACGAATGACATAATTTTAATTTACAAATGAAATAATTTAATTATTCTAATAAGTTTTTATAACAGCAATTTCTAATTACCTACAATACTTCTAATTAATAGTTTTAAAGTGTCGACGATTCTGTGACATTCTTTCTGGAAAATATCTAATGTTGTTACTATTCACGAGCTGTGTTCTATGATTTGTTTACTAGTCCCGAACACATCCCCTTTCTAAGTATACCAGATAAATTTCACTTGTCACACAGTAGGTATCTCAAGGACACGTTGACACAGCTAACCTTGCAATCGATATCACACTGTGTACTTTCTATTTGTGAGACATTAATGATATATTGTTCGGCTGGACTTTTAGTGACCGCGCAGCGGAAGGTCGGGGCCGATATAGGTAACTTGCACAACACCTAACCACACAAGTTGACGTTTTCCGATATTTATTTTCGTGTCTATATAATTTTGAGTTGCTTTAGTGGTGTTGCGTCCGTACCTCACAGACTGGATCGGCTGCAAAGCATTCTCTTGACCCGTGCTCGTTCACACCCTATATTTAGCGATCATTGTGTATGTCCGCTCGTGAATATACGATGAAGCACTCCGACACTTCACCATTTTTCTATGCCTTTTGAGATATTTCTCGCTCTGTTCTGATTTGTTTGAATATTGAGAGCATTTAGTGCATCATTCAATGCAACATACACGAACCCTTCACTGATTAGTTTGAAATGAGGCCACATGTTTTTCACTCTTCAAAATTTTAAGAAATATTTTTACCGGTGCAATTATGATCTCTTTGGAATTGAAATGATGCACTTCAAAGCCCAGCACAGACAGTATATTGCATGTATAAAAGTAAATAGTAGAACTAAATGGCAAAGTGTAAATTGCACCGTCATAATCCCAAAACACTTAGATAACGTCTATGTACTTAATCCATGAAAGCATGTCTCAGAAAAGAGTGAAGAGAAAGTGTTAATAGAAATTGCCCATGAAGAGTGAGCTTTAAAGGTACAAAGACTTGAGACAGCAGTTCAAGCTTGTCTGTGCTATTGAAAGTGACTAACGCAAGGGCCGACAAAACTAAACTACTGTCACTATCCATTATCTCATCATTCAACCTGGAAGGATCAACTTCGATTCACTGCTGTTCAATAATAATCACTTTATAAACCCAAATTGGTTCCATTTTTTTTACAAAACTGAAACTGAACTTAATGAAAGAAAATGTGCGTCCTCATAATGATTGGAATTTGAGAGAAATATATCAGAATACGATAGTTTCCTAAATAGTTCCTAGGAATTTGATCCTACCAAACAAACAATAACAAAACAATACCCAATTCATCAATGGAATAGGAGCGTACCTTCGTTTTTGTCAGTTTTTGGATTTTTACAGATGTCGGAATGATGATGATGCAGACTGGGATGGTGAAACAAAATCTTAATACATATCGAGGTTGTCTCGACGGTACGGACAGGAAATACGAGCTATCCCATATTACCGTACCTCACAACACGTTTAGTTTGTTTGTAAACTAACCATTGCTCATGGACAATAAATATACTGAGCTACAGTATACGCTAATACACAAATGAAAGTCACACGCAGCTAGACTAGTGCAGCAAAGCTACGACACATAGCAAAACAATAACTATAAACTGGCTTAGTTGACAATGATCATTGTAATTCCAACACGAAAGAATAGTATACAGAGAGATTCCAATCACCAACCCGCTTGTACCCGTGGTACTGGCTTAGACCTGCATTTAAAGGCTTCTTAATGATAGGGCAACTCTAGACAGTTGGTGATTCGAATCGTCCGTCAGTTGCATCGGTCAGCGAATGTTACTTGTTAATAATGTAAGGGGGATACCTAAGCTTTGCATCTCTATCAGCATAAGTACATATAATTTGCGTTCCTTCTTCCACATTTCCTTTAAACCAGGATGACTAAATTAGTTACTTTAAGCGGATGAGCTAAACATTTTATTTCTCGGTTCAGTGGCTACATTCAGGAAAGGCGTACGAGCCGTCCAGATGGTTGGCCGGGCAAGTACGTAACACATGTATACATCAGTGTAAATGTCAATGTGATGTTTTTATAATCGACATGTCCGGTGTGCGTGGGTGGCCAAGCCACCTCACTTATAGCAGTCTCGTGTCCTGTATCATTGTCTTGTCTACGTTTCTCTATGTGCATTTTACAGCAGTTAGATGTTTGCCTCTCTATTAGCCGATACTTAAAACATCGAGAGACATTGTGATGTCGTTTATTTATTTTGGTGTTGTTTTTATTACATAATACTCAAAATATTTTTCTAGGAAGTATTTTGAACCCTGATTTCTGCATCGAATAGTCCCTCTGATATTAATTATTGATGTTGTGAAATAGTGTTAATTAATTATTGACATGTAATATGCTTAATATGAATTTGAAAAAAATATTTTAATACCCTGCATAGGGAAGATAAATTTGATTAGATCCCGCCTCGATAGAACCGTCTGGACCAGCAGTTATTGGCTACTGCATCCATCGACAGATCCGGTATATTAATGCCTTTGTAACATAAATTGTTTCTATTTTAATTACATTTGCATATATTGCATTATAACGTTAGTACGCTCGGATAGATCCTCAGATCAGTCATTACCATAATCATTTCCCTATTTACATTAGTTTAACTCATTAATTTCTAGGGTTTTAAATTCACTACAGTAATAAATCTTTTATTTAGATTAGAACACAGTGCTTGTCTAGTCTAGTTAGTGTTCATTTTGTGTGTTACATTTTATTGTTATGTTTGTTGCATGTATGTGTTGTAGTGTATACATTTTATTGCTTTGAATTGAATTGGATTTAAAATAATGAGAATTTTATTGGATTACAAGTTCAAATACGCTATCAAATGCTTCATTCCTACTATTACGCTAATCGCAAAGCTCTTTTGAAGTTGAAATCCAATGAATTACAATGATTCATATTAAATCTTGAATCTTTGGTGATCACGGTCACACGCTGTAACATTGCCAGTTTGTATTACTGTATTTATCAGTGGTGTATTGGAATGCGAAATTGTGCTGATGTTTTGCAGATGACCACCATCCTCCCCCCACCTTCACGCCGCCAGAGTTGCCCAAGAAGGTCCATGTTCGAGGTATATCTCAGGCTCAAGAGACTGAGTGTTTTTTTTAATTAATTTCCTTTTAATTATCCGCCCACACTTCTTCATTGAACGACCAGCAATGTGCTTCGTCCTTAGGTTACCAAAAGGTATCGTGCACTTAGATGCTTATCACGCATTTTCATAGCGAGCACTAAAATAGTGGCAATCGAAGGCCACTGGAAACTTTCCGTCCGCTTCATTCAGGCATGAACCCGGCGAGAGAAGTAGAAATTTTACCTATCGCTTGAGCGATTGTAACCTTCAAGAAAGTTATGCCACCTCCGATCGGCTGTAGCTCTTGACCTTCCAATATTTGGATAACCAATGCCTAGTGTTTGAGTTCCACCCGAAGCAGAAATATGTTTTGTTCTTAGCGCATCATGACTTTCAATAAATAAAGATATTACCAATTCCATCGATCTGTGCTTCTTGGTAAACTCTAAAGCGGATATTTTATCATTTGTGGTTTGTACCCTTGTGCCGTGCCTTGTGACGACCTCATGGCATTGTATTCTCTTCGTTTGACAACTATTGTATCCCTGAATGCTTATTGGTATGCTTTTGTAGTAGAATTGAATGGAGAGCATCCACCTATTTGTATTTAAATGCTATGAAATATTGCTACCTATTCTTGTGCATATTAATTTGAAAATGTATAATTCGCCCTCTCACGCAATTGGCAGATCCAAGAAATCACTTTATTAAGATTCCTTAAGATTGGCTACCAATTATAAATCCTTCAACCAATATTGATTGATACCCTAAAATTCCTGCTTGTTTTGTGGCCCATACAAATCTATATTCAACATAATTGCCTTCCAGGTGAAATTGCGAGAGAAAGAGGCGAAGATACTAGTTGTAAGTACTTATTAAGTGATTTCAAGAGAAGGCTTTTGTACACCAATCTATCACGTTTAACCACAAGAACTTAACTATAGACCAGGATTGCACCCACATGTAGACTTGCAAAAAACTAACAAAATACGGTATTACTAATCCGAGTCTGGTTGAACGCCACGCTGAACACTAACGCAATTTTGAACGCTTCAATAATATTAGCCTCCAACTACTAATAACACTATGTTACTAAAAATCGCAACGGTTAGCTTAGAATATATCGACTACAGTTATAGTGTCATAAGTAACTAATTCTCCACAATTCTTCTAATTTGCAGTGATAAATCGTAATCACCGAAACGCCGCACCAACAACTCTGTTGTCTCCGATGGCGAATCAACTAATGAACACAACAACAACGAGGCAGGTCAACAAAGTCAAACCTAATGTGAACCGAGCCCCGCCCGATACGTAAGTGTAATATTCATTTTAGTAATTAAAATTAAATCAATCCTAAATATGAATACAGCATAACATACACGTAAGACGGATGCGTGTCGGGCGCGGGTCAGTTCGCATATTACTAATAAAATAAGCCTATTCGCCCCATGGTCTGGTCCCATGATGGGTTAGGCTAAAATTCCATATCATTTAATATCTCTTCAGTATTTATTAATTAATTTTAAAATCAAAATAGTTAATTAATTTTATACAAAAGAGTGCCCGCTTTAGGAATATGCCTGATGTGGGGACATTATTTGATAAGTATTAGTTATTCGTACCTTATGATTTCATCAAAAAATAGAGCGATAGGATAAGTAAACCTTGTAAGTGAAACACAAGTCGACATGTATCCGACCTATGAGTGTTTTTGCTTTAAAAACCTAAAAATAACTATAAAATATAATAAAAAAATTAAAGATAGATAAAATTACGACTACTGCGATGAAAATTCCACTTTCATAAGAAAATTCAAATATCTAAACAAATTAACTATGGAATGCGCAGAAGCCTATTTAGGTACACTTTTCACTGGTTGATTAGGAATTACCACCGAGAATGACTTGATGTTTCCTTGTAGTTAAAATAGAAGGTTGTAATGAAGAAGTCATCTAAATAAACAAGTCATAAGAATAACTGTATATTTTAAATGCAACAATTTTTTTCATCTGCAAGTGACATTAATCAGGTCGTTTAAGTTTTAAGTAAAAACCTTGATAACTCTATTGGTTCCTTGTCATTAATTACCTCATAAAATACTATAGTAATACCAGTCCTCTATATTTGATGAAACTCATTTGCAATGTCTATAATAATATACTCTTAATATTTCTGTTGAATACACAATTCTTAAATTATTGTACGGTATTATTATATGATGATAATATAAATGATTTACCAACTACTTACTCTATATGCTGTTTCTTTGGTGTTTTTATTTTATTAATTTCATTGACTGTCGCAGCTTGATAAATCTTCGATGTTTCGCTGTCACAGACTTTATTGGCACATTGTGCACTCTAAAAGATACTCTTAAATTTACAGTATTTATCTGCTGCACATTATTTATTTTACTTTCTGATAGTTCTCTTCAATCATTGGAGACGAATCTTTGGCCCTGTGTTACAGGAATCCGCAGGATCAAGATACGAATTACCAGGCCTATCATCTTGCCTACGAAGTCAAAAAACTCATGTAATAGTCAACAAAATTATATATCTCCTAGAAACTTCCTATTATTGTAGTTTTGAGATTGTGTTGGAATTAGAAGATCAAGTATTTAATATTACGTTTCATTAATAAAAAATATGTTATAAGTTATAAAAGATATTTTCTGGATGACTGCAATAAAGCAATTAAAATTATTACCTACAAGAGTATAGTTTAGAGTTTGTAAACACATAAAAATCCATATGGTATTCAAGGTTTGAGGACTAAAAGTAAAATTATTTTAATATTGATTTCGTGATTGACACCGTTCCATGAAATGAACAAAATAACAAAAATAATTTTATATTAAAGTAATTGAATCATAATATTTGACTAACTAATTCCAGCTGGAGTAAAATAAATTTTTCTATCATTACAATGTAGCGGTTAGTGCTTGCTTCGTAGTTGCATAATAATGAATTTTACAAAGTTTGGTATTTTTTGTTAGTTTGAGTTGCAGATATTAGCTTATCATTAATATTTATTTAATTCACTCACTTCACGTTTTTTATCAAATCGATATAGACCGCATGTCCATAATTTTATTACGTATTATGTAGTTCAAGAATATTGTGTATCATACATAAATGTACTTATTTATTTTAATAAACCTTTGTAAATTTTGGGTAGTTTGGAAATATTCACAAGCACTTTTATTATCTCTCTCGCTCTCTGCTAATACTGCCTGTAGATAAATGTATATCTCCTCTTCTTTAATAAAGATGTGTGATAAATATTTCATAACTTTTGTATACCGTAAATTTCAGAATATAATTAATTTATATGATTTCTATCCTCTGAATATTTACCCTCGTACTTTAAACTACATACTATTTAGGAAGAGGAACTTGTAAACGACTCATTATTTATTCATTTGTACAGGCCAACGAGTAGAAGTAGCGGTGGCAACCAGAACAGTAACGGAGTTAGTCTGCCAGCGGGTCTAGCGGACGACCAGTCGAAGGACTTCGACTTTGAAAAGACTGAAATGAAATACGATTCTACTGGCATGTTCCATTGGAGCCCAGCCAGAAATTTAGAGGATTGTATATTAGTAAGTGCTATTTTTATTTTATATCGTAGGTTTAATTACAATCAAACAGATCAAGGACAAACTGTCAAATTTATTTCACACTTTACCTACATCTAAAATTTTAAGACAGAATAAACATTTGTAGAAATCTTTGAAATCTATAGCTGGCATGCTGTTGATCATGCAGCCGGCCTGGCCAGCCTCTTATACTTACTTCACTAAATTAATTAGCAATGCAAAAATGTATATATAAATTTTGTTTCTCAACTTACAGGACAGAAATCAAGCGGCCATGACAGTGCTTAACGGTCATGTAGTAGTGTGCCTGTTTGCGGATCCTGATTCACCCTTAATAGGACTTAGGAATCTAGTAATGCCGCTACGGGCGTCCAATTTTCACTATCACGAGCTCAAGCATGTGGTCATCGTGGGTAGCGTCGAATATATAAGAAGAGAGTGGAAGATGCTGCAAAATCTTCCTAAAATATCAGTATTGAATGTAAGTTTCAATCAGAATGTATTTCGTACACTTTCTTCTTTTGTAGTCGTCATAAGAGAAACAGAAATAGACATTCAATTCGGTATGACAAAAAGAGATATGAGCGAGAATGTTAGTAAGTGGATAACGACTCCAAAATAAATTAAATAGAAAAGCTAGCTAAGCCGAATCCAGATAATCAGACGAACGACGAGCTTTAGCAGTTTCTAAAACGTCTTTCTTGGTTGACCGAGTGATATAGGCATCTGCCCAAATTGCAGAGGACGCCTATTCGATTCCTGAAAAATTCTAGTCTGCAACTAGATTTTTTTTTAATTTTTCTAACTACAAATTTTCTTTGTAAGTTTTGCCAAATAATATTTTCACTTACAGGGTTCACCGCTAAGCCGGGCCGACTTGCGTGCAGTTAATGTTAACCTCTGCGACATGTGCTGTATCCTGTCAGCGAAGGTGCCATCGAACGATGACCCGACGCTGGCAGACAAGGAAGCTATTCTGGCTTCGTTGAACATCAAAGCCATGACTTTCGACGACACGATAGGAGTGCTGAGTGGGGGAGTTGGGACCAACGGGAGCACGGGCAACCCGCAACCACCGCTTGGGCAGGCGCCTGCGCCGGTGCTACTGCAGCGGAGGGGCTCTGTGTACGGTGCCAATGTGCCTATGATTACTGGTACGTATTTCTACCGTAGTTAACCGTGTAGTAACATCAGCCGCGCAAAAAGAACAGTATGAATTGGAATGTTGTCATTCCAATCACTCTCCGTTTATCGGTATCTCAATATAGCCCTTTGTACATTCATTCTTCACAAGCACCTTGCCGATGAATTGAAATTGATAATATGAATAAAAAGGGGACGGATGACTTGATTACGTCTGACTGATATTAATGGTAGAGCAAAGATGCTGTGCCGATTCCAGATCAACTGGGAGGAGGAGGCCCTCCCAGTTGATCTGGACCATGAAATTAAAAAAAAATCTGAACTAAATTCTTGGTTCAAAATTTTCCATAACTAAATTCTTGCTTTCAAAATTTACCAGAACTAAATTCTTGATTTCAAATTTCGAGAACAAAATTCTTGATTTCGAAATTTCCCAGAAATAAATTCTTGATTTCAAAATTTCCCAGAACTGAATTCTTGATTTCGAAAATTTACAGAACTGGTGAATGATAGCAACGTACAGTTCTTGGACCAGGACGACGACGACGATCCTGATACGGAGTTGTACCTCACGCAGCCGTTCGCCTGCGGCACGGCGTTCGCAGTCAGTGTACTCGACTCCCTTATGTCCACCGTGAGTGTCCATTAACGGCCAATTTCGATATTCTTTCCGCAGATCCTCATAATTAACCCAGTTTACCTAGCAACTGCTGTTATTTTTATTGAATTACTCTAAACTTAGCCGTGTAGTGACGGCAGAGCAGAATTCAATAGTAACCACACTCATCTCTCCCGCGGCTGTCGTATTCGACTAAGTCGTAGCAGCATTCCTTTTATGGCACCAAGGCAAAAGGCTTGCCATCGTTTACATGGCACCTAACCTAATTGGCGAAACGTGGCTATCTATGTTTGTGGATGTAATTTGAACTGTGGAGATAATATTCAAATACAAAAAAATTACATCAAATATTTTAATATTTATTATAACTTTTAATATTACTATTTTAATATTAATTAAACTTCAAAAAGTAAATGTCCAAATCAGCCGTATATAATTTGTTCATTCGGTTGTTTTCTAACATACTTACCTACATAAATGTTAGAATATATTTTTCTTTACTCTCTGAAAAAAGGTACCATAAATACTGTTCTCCTTCTTCCAGACGTATTTCAACCAGAATGCCTTAACGCTAATCCGGTCGCTGATCACGGGTGGCGCCACTCCAGAGCTGGAGTTGATCCTTGCCGAGGGAGCTGGACTCCGAGGAGGATATTCCACGCCTGAGAGTTTAGCTAATAGGTAATAGGCATGATGACTAATTTTGAAAAACTACCCATTTTGTTTTTACGTGTCTACTTTACCCAAAATAAATGATATTTTTGTAAAAACATTCGATTTTGATAGAAAAAATATGTTTTGAATATTGCAATTAAAATTTTCCGCCAAAACGCCAAAATAGCAATGGCGTCTGTGTGACGTCACAATCTTGTAAAAATGACAGTTTCTCTAATAAACTAGTGTTTTAATTTGATTGGCAAATAAAATGTAAAAATGGAGATAACGAAATATTGACGTCACGCGGCGTATTAGCAAATATGGCGGATTGCTAAGTTTTGTATTTTTATTTTTATAAAATAAATATTAATCATAAGTATAATCTATTATATAGTATATCCTAAAGTATCCCCTTACCCTAAATTATTAATAAAGATCATTATTTTACTGATTCTTTGTTAGTGTCATCATCCCTATTTTATTATACCGCCTTGGGGGTCCTGACAAGAGGTCAATCTATTCAAACGAATAGAATTAAAATGTATGAAACTGATGTATTACTGAAAAAATATCATGGCGAGAGTCGTGTCAAATGTAAGTTGTCAAAAATTTAAACTAGTACACTTACTGCTTCAAAGTATTACGAGCTTTCGCTAAGATTACACTGTGCAAGGCCAAAAATACCTCAGTCTCGGCATAATTAATGCTACTGTGTGTTATGTCTTAAAAATAAATCTTATTGTTATTTCCACAGAGATCGGTGTAGAGTGGGTCAGATATCCCTTTACGACGGCCCACTCGCGCAGTTCGGCGAAGCCGGCAAGTACGGTGACCTGTTTGTGGCGGCCCTGCGCTCCTACGGGATGTTGTGCATCGGCCTCTACCGATTTAGAGACACCTCCTCGTCTTGCGACGCCAGCAGCAAGCGATACGTCATCACCAACCCACCCGATGACTTCAGCTTGCTTCCTACCGATCAAGTAAGTATATAAATCCTTTTGAAGCCGGCGTTGTTGTTTTGTCTCCACCCCACTACACGGCACGCCTGAGCCGAACTCTGCCCAGGCATGCCGATCCAAGCTCTGACTCGGGCGCCCTGTGTGGCTCTCCGCGGCAGTTTATCTCCTCCGGGAAATGCCGTCCCCCCATGGGGTGGAGTTACCGTCACAGGGAGTGCTCAACTCCAAGGCTTGAGGACAAGGTCTTCGCCTTCCCCAAAAAACCCGGTAGATGCTGTAAAGGCATCTCAGCCAACTGCCTAGGTCCTTCAAATAAAAAATGTTTTGCCTCCAGGTGTTCGTCCTAATGCAGTTCGACCCGGGCGTGGAGTACCGGTCGAGCCGGCGAGCGGGCTCAGCGGCCGGCGGGGGCAAGGACGACGCCTCCTGACTATTGCTGTGCAGCGCCCTCACCGACGGACCCTACTCCTACATCTAGACTAGGGCCCGTCGACACTCCACTGCACCTGACAATCCTACCCTGACCATCCTCTGTTACAAGATCTGACGAAATTTTTATCCCTTTTTCCTTTTAAGTAGCTCACTGATTTGAATACTGACACCGCACGCACTGCAAACACTGAACTCTTACACTCTTCCAATTTCTACTTGTGAAACGAGGTATTGTTTCTCAGGCCGCATTCAGACGACGGGCCTAACAGGACTCGACACGACACGGCAAAATTATCCGTAGCAATAGAACGTATGGAAACCTATTAAACTGGTTCACAAGACGAGCAAGATTATCCATCTGAAGCCATGGGATCGGGAAAGACAAGACATGATATTGCCCACGTCTGAATGGTGGTGGAACGTTATATTTGTTTCAAAGAGACGCAGCGTGGCCAAAGATGTACAAAGTGGTCGGCTGAATGCGGCCTCATATTACACTGTTGCGTACAGAATGTTCTAAATTCGCCGTTGTAAATATTGAAAATTTGTTATGATTGTTAGGAAGGCTTTTGGTGTTACGAACATTAAGTAGTGGTGATTAATTAGAGGGAAAGATTGGTGTTGGTGAATTAGTAGCACATGATGTAGTTCGCGGCGTGATTTAGTTCATTCTGTACATGCTTTTGAGGCCGTTAAAGGCACACTGCACACAGCCATGGTAGGCATCCGTGTTAATTTTACGAAACAAGTGTGTAAGTATAAGAACAGTGACGAAAATCATTTTTAATTTAAAGGAGATAAATGCTCAATATTAAAAGGAACCTTTTAAACTTTTAATTGCATGACCGATAAGACATAATTTAATTGGATAAATAAATACTGCAGTTAATAAGTATTATAAATATAACAAGCCCTTTTAGATTATTCATTCCTTATTGAGTAGCTTTTTGTCTCTTAATTCACGTATTTAGGGCACTGTATCTAAAGAGCTAAAATATATCGTTATATTTTAAGCATTTAAAATACTCATCGACTGATTGATAAGCACTTCATGAATCATTTTATGTTATTCTATTAACTGACACTAAGTTAAGTTTTTTTTATAGTTGAATTCACATTGAATTCATATCTTTTTATAGGGTAAGACACGTTCATACTATTTCAATCTCTTTAAAATTTTCTCATCTTGCACGTACAGTAGATTGCATATTATATTTCTACTCTTCGATATCATTTTTATGTCTCCTACATAGTGGATTTATACACGTAGCTTTATTTATAGCGGTGATCTGATTATTTGTTTATCAACAATCAGATCACCACTATAATATTATTCTTAGATAATCATGCCTTCACAATACTTTACGTTTCTTTATTTACTTTTAAGTTTTTACGTTCTGTTTATTTTTTTAATAAAAAGAGTTATAAATTATTTTTTGTTATTTTTTTTTCTTTTTACAACAAACACCCGTCGTTGGGAGGGGGATTGTCAAAGTGGACGTGAACTATGGCGCTGCACATTAATAAAAAGTATTATGAACTGAAACAAATTAAAATTCTACGAAAACAAATGTCTAAAATGCCATTGCGTGTATGTTTGATCCAGGGAAGTTGGTTTTTTTGCGTGGGACACGGAGTGCAATGTGTAAAATTGCTGTAAATGTGTGATATTATTTTCGAAACGTCATTGTTATTATTAAAATAGGGCTTTTGAAGCCTGCGATGTATTTAGTGTTAACTCCGGGTGCTTTGACGATTGTGGACTCTTCATAGTTTACTACATTAATTGTATTAGATAAGAAACTTTCGATCGACTGCATAAGACGGGCACTAAGGCTGTTTCAGCCTTAGTGGCCCATCACGGCAACTAATCAATGTGCAGTTGGTTGAAGGTCCATTTTAGAATTTACTAGATATTAGTCATACATTCGCCTCACGAGTATTAGTGATCATACTGCAGGATAACAGTAAGAGGAACGCAATAATTTATTACTAAATTCGTAATACAAGATGTTTGATGGAAGTAATAAATAGCGAGCTTTCAAAACCGCGACACTCGCTAACCTATTGCACATCATAGCACCAAACATGTACCTAATTATAAATGATTACCTCAATAACTAATAGACGCTAGAAGAATTCAACGACTATACAATTAATATATCAAACATCCTGTATATAGTTACCTCGCATCCCCATTAGTGACATTTCATCATCCAGATAGAATAGGCAAAACCGGCCTTAATTACAACTAGGATAGGAACTCACCTTCGATTATTGAATGAATTGTCGAAGTTTTCGCAAGCGATTCAATAACAGAAACTCAAGAAGTAGATCGTATAAATTAGTAAAGGAATTGAATGCAAACATACTGCCATATTTTTGTAAACATAAAACCCATAATACAATTTAAATACACCAAGGGGGAAAAAAGTACAAAAGAAACTGTGACACAAAGAAAATCGTATGTGGTGAATATACAATATTATGAATGATTATGTAAACTGAACAACTTCTCGGATTGCACAAACATTCTGCAATCTCTTATCCAGGCGTAACTGCACTTGCATAAGACACTATTAGTCTTTAAGAATTAATTTAGATTTCTAGATTTACTAACCCCCCACCACACAAAAAAACACCATCACTTGCTTGCACGCCCATTATACCAGTATCAAGACAGTGCCAAAATTATACCGTAAAAATAAGCTTACAAAAATTAATCAGCATGACAAATGAATAGTGAAAGCAGAAATAAATCTATTGGGTACTGTATAATGTGTCTATGTGCAGTATGCAATGTGTGACCTAAAAACATTTCCAATGTTTTAAGTATCCAAAAAAACTGTCATTAGACAAATTATATATTATTTAGTTTTTAAAATTGAACACCATTTATAGCAAGAATGCAGTTAAGTATGGACATTCATTTATTAATTAAAATTAATATAATTATATTTATTTCAATAGAGAATCACATTATTGAGAGCAATGAACAATGTAAAATTATTGAGATGGTTGTGCACGATAGATTATTTATTAATTATTAAAAAAGGTTATCGGTCTGTCCAAAAAAAAAATAAAAAAATTCTATTTAAAATAAAAGATTCTCAAAGCTTATTTGGCCAAAGGTTTGCCAAGTTAGGGCTAGCTATCTAGGGAACTGACCACCTCAGGCCCGTAAATTATGAACTTTTAGTTGTAATTTGAGCTTGGAGTTGGTAGTAGTGCATGCAGCGGAGCCCTAGACGCGAAGACCAGCCGGCGAGCAGTGAGCTATATACCACACAATTTTTTTTAAACTTTTAGCTAGAATGTTGTATATAGTGAAATGTCATTTTGTATGTTAACATTAAACAATTTTTCAAAGTATCGTCTCCTTTGCATTAAAAATAGAAGGCTACGGTATTAAAAGTTTATATTCGAATAAATACTATCGTGTGTAGTTTGTTGTGAACTAGGCTTCTATGTCACTGTACGCTAGTTAGGTATAGAGGTCGGATATCTCATTGTAAAAATGTAATATAATTGCTATTAATTTGGATTTAATATGAATGTTAAATAAGGTTAATATTAAAATGATGATTTTTCCTTTAATATTTTTATACAGCATTACAGAATATTTAACGCAATTAAAAGTTTATAGAGGTGGGTCAGTGTGCAAATTAAAATAGTGTTAAAATTTGTATAATCGCCTTAACGAGAGAGAATATAGCCGAGTCCTTCTGCGTGTGTTTGCTTGTGGTATAAAATGTTATCATTATTGTTTGATGCGCAATGTGTGTAATGAATGCATGTTACACGAGTACCTTGTTGCTAAGTGACCACTAGCCGTGGAGGTGGCGCTACCCGCACATGCGCAGGCGCAGCCTTTAACGCCTGATAGTTTTATAACGCGTTAAGTTTAGTTATAGACAAGAAGACATCGGATAGCTAAAGTTAGACACTGATGTTAAACAAGACACGGTAGTAACGTTATCAGACGAATATTAACACCACTGGGTAACGGTTATGAATTTATCATAAAATAACAGAACGATTAATCTACTGCACATACATATCTATATAGACTAGATGGTGAAAGAGGAAAGACTAGACGCTAGATATAAAGGGATAAAAAACAAAAAAAAACGCAAATAATATTAGTCGCAAAAAGTGACTACAAAATATTATAATGATTAAACACTACACTACACCCTGCCGTGGCAAGTAAAGATAAAGAGAACCTATGAACAAAAAAAATTTGCGATTACAAAATGCGACTTTCGTTATATCTCGCCTCACATTATTACACGTTAAAGGTTCTAAAACAATAAACTAATAAGCAAGAAAATAATGTTATACTTAAATAAACTTCCGTCGCCCAGTGGTCCCGTCACCCAGTGAATCCGTCACCCCGTGGTCCTGTCACCACGTGGTCCCGTCACTCATCGAAGGTTAGACGAAAATGTAGGCATGGTGTCTTCAGTTTCTCTCTCAATTTCATCGACAACTAACTATCTTTCACGAATACTTAGTCTGTACTAGATGATATACAAGTAAATCACTAAATGCGTACTTGCAACTCTAGAAATCAAGTTCTG
This sequence comes from Cataclysta lemnata, assembly GCA_963931975.1. NCBI lineage: Eukaryota > Metazoa > Arthropoda > Insecta > Lepidoptera > Crambidae > Cataclysta > Cataclysta lemnata. The sequence goes on along the minus strand of OZ008347.1, from coordinate 13,896,918 downwards.
TGTGCATTGAAATACTAGATTTAACAACATTGTTGACTATTGCTATTAGCTTGAGGTTGTTAAAATTTTTAGAACGGAAAGAGGGATTTTTCATGTAATATACGTATATAATAATAAAACAGGCTGTACAAAAGGATGGGAAAGCTAGTTAAATGGCATCAAGGGTATATCCATTTAGTTAAAACTGTTTTTCATAAGGCCAGGTTGTGGAGTTGTTGTCACTTTTAAATTTAAGTTCAATTTAAAGTAAGTAGTGTTATTTACGAGGTGTGGGAACCTTTTAATATTAATATACCGATCAGAGTATCACAGAGTTTATAGAACATTGATATAGCTACTTAAACAGTAGATAATAGGAAACCCTAGGCCCTAGGTCACCTATTGGGCAGATCACCAATTTTCATTAAGCGATGAGCTTATAAATTGTATGTCTGTTGTATTTTCGATAAAAGATAGCCCATTGAATCAGCTCTGCTATTCTTTTGTACACCCTGTATAAGTCTTTGACGCTCTATAATACGAATGTTCGCTAATTCTTTTGTAAGCTGATTGCCATCTTATAGTGTTGTTACACTAGTCCTCTCCTTATTAAAGTAGTATCAATATATAATGATGGCTGTGAGGTAAATTATTGTAACAATTTAAATTTATATTGTGTAAATGAATTATTAAAATAGTAAATAATCGTTCTGTCGCATTGACTTGTAATAACGCTATACATTTCTTATTTGTATCTTGGCATTAAGAATTTTTAAATGGTGTCTGGAATTTTAGATTTTACGACGCCTATGCTTTAGTTAAGAACATTGATTATTTTACGCAACGTATCGAGAAGTGTAAAATTTAATAATTCATATTTTAAATTTTTTTAATTAAAAAAAATTACTAATGCCAAGATGGATCATTCAATCTTGTCATTTTTTGCGCCGAAAATTGACATTTTAAGTCACGGGTTGCCATATCTAGTAGCTAATTTAATCTTTTTGTTTTAGATACTACATCTTTTGTTATTTCACTTAAAGCAACATTTTAATATGACTAGTAATTATTTGGATATTATTCATCTTTAATAATTACTGTAAAATCACTAAATAAGTACCTACAAAACTTATTTTCAAAAATAAATCGACTCAATTAGGTAGAAATTGTGTAAATAATGGCAACCCCCACAAAACAGGCTCACAGCTTTCTCCGCAGTTGCTCAAATTTCTAAGCCCAACGTTTCACCGCTTCTAGAAAACCATTTACTGATCGAATGTCACCAAATATATTCACGTTAATATTACATTACCCTTGAACCTATCGGAGGTACAGTTGACCACATGTTAAAGTATTACTATAGAAACCTCTATAATCGCAATTACACAATTCTATTAAGATAAATTTATACTCTATATAATACTACTATTAGGTATACTTTGGCATGTAACCAAGAGCACCTAAGCGAAAGGCCGCACAACGTGGGCAATGTAATATTACCCGACTGTTCGAAATATATCACACCACGAGAACAAATTATTTAATATTGTTGATGTTGATTGTTAATAAAATGCAAATAATGTAAATATCAAATAAATTCTGTATTTGTATTTGAACAAATTGTTTCATTGGTCCTTTGTCACTGACGATAAACGTTTCCGATTCGCCCATGTCCGTTCAGTGGCGTTAGCCAAGTGGCCAATCTATGCCAAAATAAATGTATGAAACTGACGATTATTACTGAGAAAACCAAACTATTACAGAAAAAACAATACGTCAGTTTCATACTTTAGTATTCTATGCGTTCGAATAGAAAGGCCCCTTGGCTAGTCCCTCAGCAGCCCTGTCAGCACGGGATGTGGAGAAAATCTCCACGGGGAAAAAAAAAATAGAAAATATTTTCATCTCGCTTCAATTGCCACCACATTCCGAGACGAAACACTGTCAAGAGGTGGAGAGAGATTTTGTCCAGGTCCCGTGCTTGGCCTATAGTGTGCATGTTGGAAACTCTATTTTGCCGTGTGGTGACGGCAGAGTAGGATACAATTGTCACCACCCCAAATCTCTCCCGTGGGTGTCGTACAAGGCGACTAAGGATAAATCAGTGACGAGGAATGGGCAGCAGCGTTCCTCTTATACCACCTAGCAATGTACTGCGACACTTTTGTGCCCGATATATGGCAATAGGCTTGCCACCTATTACATGGGACCTAACATAATTGGCGAAACGTGGGTGCTAGTTCACCTCTGCCTACCCCTTCGGGGGTATAGGCGTGATTTATGTATGTATGTATGTATGCACTATCCCCATCTCTCCCGTGGGTGTCGTACAAGGCGACTAAGGGTAAACACAGCAATGAGTTATGGGCAGCAGCATTCCGCTTATACCAAGCAATTAACTGCGATTTACATGCCTGATATATAGCAATAGGCTCGCCCCTTTGTACATGGTACGGTGTACAGCACTTCAGACTACCCAAAACCGTCTTTCTGCAATCGATTGTCAACTTGAATTTGATGGTAGTAAGCACAATGTCAATTGAGAAACTTTGACATTTTGTGGTACCCTGACATGCTGTTGGTTGTACCTAACATAATTGGCGAAACTTGGGTGTTAATGCACCACTGCCTACCCCTTCGGGGATAACCAGGCGAGTATTGGATCTAAGTAAAATTCGTTTACATGACTGATCACTTTCACACTTTCGTATTTGTAAAATAAATTAAAAAGGGTCTGCTGTTTGTGAATTGAAAAACGAATACTTTAGTACACAAAAATATATTATATTTTCACTGCTAAGCTAAAAACAAATCTTACGACAAAGTGCAAGACAAGCTTGATGCCAGTTTTAGTGACTAGTATACCAAATCAGTTCAGTCAGTTTTTGCTTGTAATATATTACCTATACTGGTCCCATTTATTCAATATATCTCCCTTTATATTACTGTATTGATTCAATATGACGGCCGCCTTGGTCGAATGCTCAGATTACTGGGTATTGGCCAAGAGGTCCCGGGTTCGAATCCTGGTAGGGGCAAACTTTGTGATGACCACAAATGTTTGTTTCCGAGTCATGGTTGCGTATATGTTTATGTAGTATATTTTCAACATTTATATACATAATTATATTAAAAAATATGTCCGTCATCAGTATCCATAACACAAGTGAAAAAAAAAAAATTTATTTTATTTTAATGTATCTCCCATTTATTCAATATATCTCTCTCAAATATTACCTATACTGATCCCATTTATTCAATATATTTCCCTCGATTGTCTTTCTTGGTTTTTTGTTGGATATTTAACTCAACGATTTGTTACTAATGGTTAAATAGCAGACTGATATACTCGTACAACTATTAGTAACAACAATTTTTAACAGTTATTATTGGTTAACCCTCTACAAGGCAGTGGTAAAATACTTGTTCCTTTAATTTGAATCTTGGCGTTTCAAATAATGTTCAAAACCAATGGAAAAAATGCCATGTATTGTTGCTCTATAAAGGGATATACGACCTAGCAATGCAATATGGTTTACCTACGTGGCCGATTGATGGCAATAGGCTCGCTATTATACATGGGGCTTATATTAATTGACGAAACGTGGGTTTTAATTTACCTCTGCCTACCCCTTCGGGGATAAATAGGGGTGATTTATGTATGTATCATTACAGACAGACTGAAACACATTGCGCACTAGGATAGGTTAGTGGACATGTGGGTTTTATACGACTAGCGTCTTGGTGATTCAAAGTCATACCAGCCCATCTAAGGAAGTGGCCAATCTATTTTGACGTATAGAATACAAATGTCAATATTTGACAGCTTATTTTACATTTTACACGACGGTCGCCATGTTGTTTTCTCTGTAGTTTCATACATTTGTATTCTATTCGTTCGAATAGATTGGTCACTTGTATACATACATACATACATAAATCACGCCTATATCCCCGAAGGGGTAGGCAGAGGTGAACCAGCACCCGCGTTTCGCCAATTATGTCAAGTCCCATGTAATAGGTGGCGAGCCTATTGCCATTTATCGAGCACAAAAGTCACATCACAAACTTTTTTTTTTATTCCAGTAAATACCATGGCATGGTCCCAAACCTGATTTGCACTTTCCCGCATATTTTCTATAATATACATTTAAACTAGACAACAAAAATATTTCTGCAACATTGTACTGAAACAATTGAATAACAATTCAATGGACATGTCATTATATACATTTATGAGATCGAATATTTACACGTTTCCAGAAGATGGAAACGAAAGCCGCATGAGTAGTCTAGTGACACAATTGGCAGCGAGAGTATGGCAGACTCGTGCGAGATTATGACAGACTCGTAAATACAAATCGATTTACATTGTGAAGTTAAAACGTTAAAGAACTTTCGATACGTTCAGGACGCGGCTCCCGTATAACGTCAATAATTTTTCGAAAAATTTCTCTTTGTGTTTCTCCTAGCGCTTTACTTTTCTATTTACATTGTGGCGTAGAATATAAAGTTTTGATTTGAGATTTCAGGCCGGCTGCTGTGAAGGGGTACCTATCAATCCTGCCGAGCCAATGTGGAAAAGCAACAATTTTGAGGAACAAATTTATGCCCCCAATGTGCAAACAATAGCCTGGAAATCTCATCGTTTTAGTTTAGTTTAGCTGGGCCTTTTCCGCACTTGGCCCCCTGGTTGGACCATTGTACGTATATCTCATCGTCTTAATGCTGGCAGGACAAGTTTAATGCAATATGAACTTTATCATAACAACAGTAAAGAGTAAAACACAAACGCCAAAAATAGACAGCGTCAATTATGTCTACTAACCTTATCCAGCTGATAAAAGCTTTTCGGGGAACTCTTTTTGAACTTAAGCGTGCTGTATTTCTTGCCCGAACCACAAGACGTCACTTTCTTCTTTTCCTCTTCCAAAAGTAAGGGCGGCAGAGAAACCTTCCTAATATTGTATTGGGGGCACAGACTGTGCGGTTGTTTCGACAAATCCTGTTGGAATTCCGGCGTATACAGCGGCTTTAGTTTCGTTAAATCTCTATGTTTCGCCGTAACCACTCGACTGTTGAATATTTTTTTGCGTTCGGATGCACTGAGTGCGTTCCCATAATTCCTAGTATCCAACGAGACGAACGATTTAGCACTATTCCGATCGGAATTCACCGAAGAATCTGGCCTTAAGGTCCTCATCCAGCGAGAGGAAGCCACCTCAGACCTCAAAATGGATGTGTTCTGTGTATTTCTATGCGAAGGACTTCTTATTTGAATAGGAGTGATATGCAACAGAGAACAGAAACTATCTGGCAAGTGCAATTCCTCGGAGTAAGTCGGGAGGAAAGTCACTTTTTCCCTGGACAGCTTTGGTTCGTACGACTCTTCTGTTATGGAAACTCTTGGTGAATTCTGCGGCGTCACGTCACAGCTGCTCTCAGAGAGACGCTCCTCGCTCTCGCTGAAGTTTTCGTAGTCACTGTAGTGTATCGCGATGACTTCTTCGTGATCCATTTGTCTGTAGCACAACCTCTTTTCCGGTAGCTGTATCGACTTGCCGACGATCCTGAAAATCAATTGACAACAAAAGCTATAGAATCCGAAGGCCGCATGCACGGTATTGAAATAGAATTCGATGTACATTCATTATTAATGGTGTCCTTGATTCCCTTGGCATGTCATTAGTTGATTACTCGCATACGACTTGTACGGTTTTAAATATTAGATAAGTATATTATTATACATACATAATTTGAGCCATGTGGTGACGGCAAAGCATAATACAATTGTCATTAACCCCGTGAGTGTTTTGCGACTGAGGGTAAATACAGCAATAAGTATGTTATGCACAGAAGCGTTCCACATACCATCTAGCAATATACTGCTATTTATGTGCATGTTAGATGGCAATAGGCTAGCTTATTCCATGGGACCTAAAATAATTTGTGAAACGTGAACGTTAATATACCTCTGCCTAACCCTTCGGGAAAAAATAGGCGTAATTTATGTATGTATTAAGAAAGTTTGGTCTTCAAAACAGTACTTAACTGAATATATGAAAGAATCAGAGGAAAATAGAACTGGCCATAATGTTGGTAATTTCAATTAATTAAAATCAGTGTGTAAAATCAAAATTAAGCAAGCAACACAGTGGAAAAGGTAGAATCACAATGTTTTATTATTATTATTATTATTTTTATAAATTATCAGGCAGACAGTTGTAAACAACTGATAGGTGCCTATATCCTGCTATTTTATTAGGTTTCTTTCACATATTGTATAGGTATTTGTCAAGTCGGTTTGTAATTTTAATTAATTAAAATCCATGTGTCATGTATTAAGTAAGCAATATAGTAATTATGGGTTCTTGTCTTTTTGTTATTGACTCAGTATAAAGTAGATTAAGTGGGTAGTGTTATCCTCCATAGAAATGTCTACGGGGGATCATTCATTAACTAGCTACCAAGCTGAATAAAGAGTTATAGATATTATGTGTTTTAATGAATTACATAAACGTAATACAGTGTAAAACAAAATAAGTACTATGTTAAAATGCAAAACAAACCTGAGCTGAGGGTGCAGTTCGCACCATTGTTTGCATTCCTCAATAATCTGTGGACGAGTAGACTTCTCACCGTCTTCATTGTAAAGGGTCCTTTCAATCCTCTCCCATTCACACAATAAAGTTTTTGTTGCCTCTGCTGTATTTCTACGGAGAGCTGAACCTGCGCTACTGTCACTTTCTTCACTGAGGAAATCTGGAGTACCTGAGATAATTTAATAATTTTTTTAAGAAAATAAAAATTTTCTTGACTCGCAGCTATCTTCTAGATAAGTATATTCCCAAAATAAGTAGCATAAGCACTTATCTTGTGGATTCTAGATGTTAGACAAATTCTAATATAATCATTATATAAAAATTGTACCTATTATATAAAATATTTATAATAAACTTATATAAAAACATTGACTCGATAACAAATATCTGTGTTTATTACAAAGATTGGCCCCTACCAGGATTGGAGCCAAGGACCTCTTCACTGATAGCCAGCAATCTAATGGTCTGATGGCTGGTGACAAAATGGATTTCTACTATCATTACAACTCTTTCTCTCTAAGGGTGTAACTTATAACAATTTATTATGAATTACTGTTTGGACCGACAATAGACCGAAAAATAGAAGTCCAATAGCCTTCTTTTTTCTCTGGTGCATAGGGTAAGGAGCAGCACTATGAACTGTTCGTATGTAAATGACTGTTGTAATTAGTTTAAAAATATCAATATGGAGTAACTAAAAGTAATAAAGTAATCATACTAGGAAATGTTGAGAAGGGTTTGTAAATTTTATAAAATATACTTAACATACTAGCTGACCCTGCAAACATTGTTCTGCCCTTATCACTTAAGGGTATAAAAAGTAGCCTACAACATATTCACAGACCCACCAAATATACACAAAAAATTGGTCAAGCAGAGGAGATTTTTAACAAACACTGCGTCATGAGAATTTTTTATATTAGATAAACACAAATATTGTTTTTCAGTTCATGACTGCTTATAATGTTTCATTACCTTTACATTAGTTTTAATTCTACTAATTGTTTTCCTTTACTTTTTTTATATTTCAACAAGATGTGATTGCAACATCTTTGGTGTATGCGAAAACTTAACTAATAATTCTACAAGTAGTTAACTACTCACCCGTCTCGCTTTCGGAGAAAAAGTCTGAAAATGGTGTTCCAGTTCTTTCAACACTATCTCCACCAAATGACTGAATATCAAAAGAATAATTTAGATTTCGATTAAAATAGCCACTTGTGTTAGCTGCTAGGCCTGGAAAGTCATTGTCCACACGGTAACCAAACTTCTGATTATTAATATGCGGCAAACATTCAAGGGGTTTACTTTTCTCAAGAGCAGAGAAATAATTTCGAGCAGACATTATTTGGTTTTCAATAATTGCTTATGTTCAACATTATTATGAAGGGATCAAGCACATTCATTTAATTTATGTTCATCGAACCAGTTAAAATAATAAAATATTTATCGCAGAGAAGCAAATTGATTTCATTTGATTGAATTGATGATTGATGTGATGACAAGTTTTGACAGCTCGAACAAACAATTGGCATTTTTAATTTTATTGTCAGTGAGAGTGTTCCGTGTCATACGGTTTTATTACATTCACTAATTATTTTCAAACTGTATTATTCTATTAACGAATACAATTATTATGCCAATAAATCTTCATTGCACATCTAAATCTCATAATTCTGGTACATATTACTACCATCACCCCCGATTACAGAAACGCTACTCAAATTTAGGGGACTGCTTAATAAGTTAAGTGGACACTACCTGTCAGAATTTGTATGGAAAAACGTCAATTTTGACAATACTTAAATGTTAAGCGGGACTCAAACTTTGAATAGCGTTTCTGTATTCGGGGGTAAGATACCTATTTAGGTATTAAATAGCCCAATAAATAATGTCCTCCTCATTGTGTTAATATAATTATGATAAATAAGCACTAATATTCACTGCGCACACAAGATCCTCAAGGTACGAATTCGTGTTCCTTCTTGTTTGTTTAAGAAAAAAAATGTCAAACACAGCTGCTGTCAAGTGTCAAATTTTCTTTCTTGCTACAAATTGTCAATTTGTCATTTACGAATTATTCGTACGAGCGCGCTGTACATTGGTGTTTCTTTCGTGAGAAAAATCGATTTTTCTCGCTGAATAAATAGTTGGCACGGACGGAGAGCATACGTATTATCACTTCTTAGTGCATACATAGAACAACTTGTTCTGTTTTACAAAAGTAGTGCTTAAATTTTTTTAAAATGTCGCAAGTTCGTACAAAAACAGGTGATAAGCACCAGGATGAGGTAAGTAAACCGGTTCGTCCAATCAGAATTTTATTTTCATATAATTTTTTAAACATACTGTAATATGAGAACAAGTCATATAGAAATACAATATGTATTACGGCTGCCACTCATTGAGGCATCTATAATTTTACCCATGTGTTTACTTTGTATCAACATAGACGCATAACGCATGCGGCATTTCTATGCTGCCTTTGCAGATATTACTTAGAATTGCCGTATCCTATTATAAAAAGCCGACTAAAATTTAAGAAATTAATAACGAATATAATTCATACAATATATCATAAAAAATATTATGCCGTTGATACTTGCTTGATTAAATTATAAATACCAATGAGGTATTCAACTGATCACATCTAAAATATAATACATAATGTGTTACCTCAATGGTATACACCAATTACACTGAAACCTTTACACTTTATACTTTTTCATGATTTCCAAGCTTTACTTCTTTGCAAACAGTTATATGGAACAGTATATAAACCTGAAATTATTACAGCCATCTGGTACATTTCTGGCATACTATGTCTCATAGCAAATGAAACATTTTTATAATTCTTTTATTAGCTTCTTTATGTTTTCCTACTAGAATATAAATATAATAAGTACTTATTATATGTATTGTTCTTTGTTTTTAGAAAATATTAATGCCTTACACTTACATCCAGCAAGTGCCAGGAAAACAGATCAGAACGAAGCTTACTTCAGCTTTCAATTACTGGTTAAAAGTGTCTGATGAAAAGCTCCATGCTATAGGTGAAATAGTCCAGATGCTTCATAATTCCAGCTTGTTGTAAGTATTTACATACATACATACATATGTCACACCTTTCTCCCACAGGGGTAGACAGAGATTACATCTTTCCGCTACAATCCTTACATACTTCTTTCTCGTCATCCAATCTCAATAATGTCTTCATGCATGCCCGTTGGTTTCGGGTACTTTGACCTGGCTGTACATTTCTCATTCACTCCTGTCACTATCATTTCCTCTTTTACACATTACATCCATCACTTCCAAGAAATTATGGTAGAAATCATATTTTATTTTTACATCCTAAAATCATTATTTAGTAGTAAGTAGTGTATAATTCCTTTAAAACAATAGTTATGTCCATTATTCTTTTTTTATTTTAAACTTTATTTCAAGGGCTTATATTTATGTATAAAATTTTATCTTATTTTTATTTCTTTCACTACCAATAAATCTTCAAGAACAGCTCGTCCTAAGTACCACTTAGATCCATGGACACGGACACCAGTCCGTCTTCGTCATAAAAAAAAATCTCTCGGTATCCTATAGCTTAATGTTGTCTAAATATACCCACAAAATTATATAAAATTTAGATATGTGGTTCCTTAAAAAATCGCAAATCCTAAATTCTCCACACAAAACGGCAATTTGATACTTTAACCCCTAATATGAGACCCAAGCCAATTGACACAGTATTTTTTTTTCTTAAAAACAATGAAATATTCGTATTTCCTACAACGTGTTCGTTGTAAGCCTCAAAAAAACTATTTTCGAGGCTTACAGCAAATACGTTTTCCTCTGTCAATATGATGTAAGTCTTATCGTTTCACAGACTCGACGACATCCAAGACAACTCGATCTTACGGCGTGGGATTCCCGTGGCCCACTCCATCTACGGTGTGGCTGGCACCATCAACGCAGCCAACTACGTTATTATTATCGCACTTGAGAAAACTTTAGAATTAGACCACCCAATGGTAAGTTTTATTTGATTTCTATAATATATTTTTAACGGTACTAATCCTTTTAACGATTATGTATACATCGAATTTTTGTCATACGTGATGTGAGCACACCAGATTGTAACACAAGTTCATAAGGAACACCCATTTCTTCCTCTATCTATACTTTTTAGCCCAAAATTCATGAGTTGCTAAGGATTGATTTTTGTATTAATTGACGTACACAAATACCACTAAGCATCTTGATGGCGTAGTGACTACCGCGCTATGCCCTGATTGCGTAAACTAAGCAATGTTCGCTAGCGGCTCTAACGCTGGTCATTGAATGGGTGACCAAAAATCTATCATATTGAGCTCCTTCGTGCTTCGGAAGGATTGTTTAGCTAGCCATTGTTTGCGGATACATCTCCAGATGTTAATGCTCACCAATCCAACATTAACGACTGCAGAAGCAGCTGTGGAGTTATGACCCATCCTCCGAATATATTCTTATACCTATCCATAGAGAAGGCCGTACCTCAGCAGTGGAGACATTAAATAAGGAACTTATTAACAAAATTAGTAAAAAAAAGTTAAAATGAAAATAATTGGAAACGGGACAGGAAAAGCGTGTAGTATTGGGGTACTTTATTCTTACCATTGTCTTTTCTAAACATTCATTAATCACTAGCACCTTTACGGTGTGATGGATGAATTGGATGTCATGAATCAAAAGAGATGGCTTGATGACGTCTGACCGATATGAATGGAAGAGAAAACACATCTACTGCGCCGACCTCAGATAGTCGGAACAGGGCAGGGAGAAGAAGAAGTACTTACCAAAACCTATAAGTAAAAGTAAAAGAGGTATTTTATTCTGTGGGTACTACTATTTACGTAAGAGTCAGAGTCAAATGAACATCACGTTATTATATTATTGATTAAACCAAAGGTCATTGCATTAATTACTTCGTGTGCAAGAATCCAACGGGGTCTCTTTTTGCTGAATGTCATTGTGTGCTTTCCAATAAATCTGACGCTATTGTCTTCACTAATCAATGTTATCGTAACGGAAATCATAAACAACGATGGCAGGTAAATAGATCGCGGAACACTAATGCCTTTTCTATTGTGACGTGTGGTGACGGCAGAGCAGAAAACAGTTGTCACCACCCCCAATTTCTCCCGCGGATATTATAAAAGGGGACTTTGGGTTGAGACAGCGATGAGTACTAATTGCCAGCAGCGTTCATCATATACCGCCTAATGCCAGGTGACTTTTTGGTCACAGCAAAAATTTTTGGAATTCGTTCAGACCATCAAACTGAACAAATTTCACCATGGGAGAAACTCCAAATCCCAAATGTGTGAAACAGCTGTTATTTTTTTCGTGAATTTGGAGTTTGAGGAGTCCCATAGTGATATTTGTTCAGTTTGATGGTCTGACCGAATTCCAAAAATTTTTGCTGTGACTAAAAAGTCTCCTGGTATACTGCGGTTCACTAGCCCGATAGATAGCACAATATGCTCCCACTTGTTACATGGGACCTACCATAATTAGCGAAACGTAGGTGTTAATTCACCCCTGCCTAGCCCTTGGGGAATAAGTAGACGTAATTTATGTTTTCTGTTATTAAACACAGGCCAGAACGTACAATATTCAAATTATTGTGTTCTTTGGTTCCTTTGCAGTAGGCATCGTTGTTGTTAAATAAAGCTTAAATGTAAAATGTGCTGTAAAATTTTCGTGTCCTTATCGTTAGGTTCCGACAAAGCATAATTAAATAACGATAAATCCGTGTTTGGTCTTATTTTTAAATCATATGTAAGGATTTACTACATAACCCGTAGGTTCATGTTTGAGTTATCAATAATTTATTTTATAAATACATTAATGGTCATGATAAGCATATGCGCTTTTTCCCATCCTTCTCAAAGATAACTCATAATATTCCCATTATCACTTCAGCAAACCAATTTAGGGACCACTTACTGTCTTATACTGCTATTACCTAATGTCAGATAACTCATTATATTCCTATTATCACTTCAGCGAACCAATTTAGGGACCATTTCCTGTCTTATACTGCTATTACCTAATGTTAATATTGTGTATTCGAGATATCTCCCCATCAATTGTGTGACACATTCAAGACAAGACTGTCTTGATGGCTGTAACTTGTCCGTAAGTGCGTTTCTGTTAATTAGGAAGACATTACACATACAGAACTACTTCTTCCTGCCCTGTTCTAAGTTTATCTGGGGTCTGCGCAGTATGTTTCCTCTTCCAATAATATCGGTCAGACGTCATCTAGCGATCCACTCTTTTTGAGTCATATCATTATTAATCCCTCACGCCGGAAAGGTGCTAGTTATAAATGAATGTATAGAAAAGAGACCGAGAGGACCATGTCGAGAGACCGATGAACGGAGAGAGTGATTGGGTTGACAATATTCCAATCCAAGGTATTGGCTTAGGTTTAACTAACACCAACTCTCTTTTCCCCCAAAACCACGGCCCAAGAATATTTATTGGTCTACACCGGGCAACTCCCTTATCAACTTTGAGGATACGCGGGGTGAATCCGGGCTGGCACATACGACGTTATTTTTTCACTGCCAGACTGGAATGGCTGATATACATGATTCACTCGTGTTAATATCGCATAAGAAACAGGATTAATTACATCCTGTCGATTAAGAGATAGAAATATCGGAAATTTAAATCGGGAGTAAATATCGGACAGTAATAGTCGGTTCTCTGCACAGAACAGTAAAAGAGGTACTTTCTCTGTTCTGTGGTGTTCTGTGTGCCTGGACACACGCACATTCGTAATGGCGTGCCATGTTGGATCTATTTGGGTCGGGAATTGACGCTGAAATAATAAATGTCATTAAAAATAATCCTAGTTTTTCTTAAATGCATATTCTCCTTCATTATGGCCTTTTCCCAGTCTATCTGAAGATGGTGCAGTATGTTTCCTCTTCCATTCATATCGGTCAGACGTCATCAAGCCATCCACTCCATTTTGATTCATATCATCCATTACATCGTTAAGGTGCTAGTGATGAATGAATGTATAGAAAAGAGACCTAACGGTATAAGCCTCGTAAAATTAAGACGATAGCTAAAAATTACTTGCGAAATCGATGCACTTGGCAATACTTAATAGCTTTCGATTTGTCGAAGTGAAGCAACGCTAAGGTATGTCATCAGACGGTTGTTACTCTCTCGGTCTCAAGTTAGTAGTTGGTCGAGACTTCCAAGGTTACATTTGTCAATCGATAAAAAAATTGTCTGGAAATGTGGTCTTTTCGAGGTTGTTAAACATCTCTAACTATCCCTTAGGGGAGAAAGACGTGATTTGTGTGCCTATGCTTGTTCCTAAAAGCATTGATCACATTTTTTTTCTATCTATTATTAGCATATGGTGTCATGCACCACAACATTTGACCCGACTGGTGGGTCATTACCCGTTCCATCTCTGTGTACCGCAGAGAAGACATATCAGTGCCTATATTTGCTTATATTGGATAATACATGGGAAGTTTCGACAGCAACATAACTTTGATTTACTTTTGCAGGCGACTGCAGTGTACACAGAGCAATTGTTGGAACTGCACAGAGGTCAAGGTATGGAAATCTACTGGAGGGACAACTTCCAGTGTCCTTCCGAAGAAGAATATAAGCAGATGACTATTAAAAGTAAGTATTATTTTGCCGTATGGTGACGACAGAGCAAGATACAACGGTGCTGCCCATCACTCATCGCTATCTTAAACCTTAGACGACTTGTACGACACTCGCGCGAGAGAATGGCGGTGTCAATTATATTCTTGCTACTACACGAGTGACCGGAGAGCAATAGAATATAATGATGTTCTCTTTCATCTTTAGCACTCGTTTCGTATGTTCACCCTCAAATACTGACTCACTGCACCCAATTATGGAACCTGCGCGGTTATTATGGAAACCGATTGCTATTGCTTTAGTGTATCTGTTACTCTCACTCATTGAGAATAATAGCGAAATGTGAGAAAGAGGGGTAGACCAAGGCAATAGCAATCGGCTTACGAAGTAATTGATATATATTTCTCTCCGCCCTGTGGTAATGGCAGAGCAGAATATAATTCTCACCACCCCAAATCTCCCCAACGGGTGTCGGACAAGGCGACTGAGGGTTAAGATGGTGATGGGGAATTGCCAGCAGCGTTCTTCTCATACCGCCTTGCAATGTACTGTAATGTAAAATGTTTCATCTATAATTATCAAGTATATTAAAATTTGTCCATCGTCTAGTTTCCATAACACAAGTGATCATGATACATACTATGGGCTAGATCGGTATTTCAATCTTTTTGGATACACTAGAATTTCTTAACCCGTAAAGGGGTCTCCCCTTTGCGGGATAAAAAATTCTAGCGACCCCCTTTGGTCAGACTAAAAGTTAGCCTTTACTTCATTTAATTCTCACTGACACTGTTTTGTATTGTATAGTACAGAACCTTGCCTTTTCGTTTTGCCTGCGACCCCCTTAGTAAGGCTTCGCGACCCCCCCACGGGTCGCGCGCGACCACAAATTGAAAAACACTGGACTAGATGATGGGTGTGTGTCCGAAATATTATTTTATTTTATACTAGTGGTCGCTCGCGTTTATGTTGGTTGTTGTTTAGTCTATAGCCTTTCTCAATAAATGGACTATCCAACACAAAAAGAGTTTTTCAATTTGAACCAGTAGTTTCTGAGATTAGCGCATTTAACCAAACAAACAAATAAACACTTCAGCTTTATAATATTTTATTTATATTTATTTCTCTGGCCGTGTGGTGACGGCAGAGTAGAATACAATTGTCACCACCCCAAATCTCTCCCGTGGGTGTCGTACAAGGCGACTAAGGATAAAACAGTGATGGGTGAGGAATGGGCAGCAGCGTTCCTCTTGTACCACCTAGCAATGTACTGCGACTTTTGTGCCCGATATATGGCAATAGGCTCGCCACCAAGAGTCCTAACATAATTGACGAAACGTGTGTGCTAGTTCACCTCTGCCTACCCCTTCGGAGATATAGGCGTGATTTATGTATGTATTTCTCTGGAACAGAAACTGGCGGTCTGTTCATGTTGGCTATTCGGCTGATGCAGCTTTTCAGCGAGAACAAGTCGGACTTCAGCAAGCTAGCCGCCATATTTGGCCTCTACTTCCAGATCAGGGACGACTATTGCAACCTGTGCCTGCAGGAGGTGAGGTTTTGAGTTCTCAAATATTACCAGATGAGCAGTTCAGAAAAAACGAAATAAGTGCCGCGTGGTGACGGAAGAGTAAAATACAATTGTCACCACCCCAAATCTAGTGGGTGTCGTACAAGGCGACTAAGGAGAAATCAGTGATGTGGAATGGGCAGCAGCGTTCCTCTTATACCTACCACCTAGAAAAGTACTGCGACTTTTGTGCCCGTTAAATGGCAATAGGCTCGCCACCTATTACATGGGACCTAACATGATTGGCGAAACGTCGGTGCTAGTTCACCTCTGCCTACCCCTTCGGGGATAAAGGCGTGATTTATGTATGTATGCAAAATAAGGTCAGTGTATAGAATGACAGAAAGGAGCTTGTCGCGCAGTGGCTTAGCGCGGTCGGCCTGCGAGATAATCCGTGCTTCGGAAGGCACGTTAAGCCGTTGGTCCCGGCTGCATCGGGAGGTGTTAATATCCATCAATCCGCACTGGGTTAGCGTGGTGGGCAAAACCCATTCTCCCTACATTCTTCCAAACATATGGAACGCTTGTGCCTCACCAGTGGGGACATTAAAGGGTTGTTGATGATGACAGAGAATCTCAAATCATTTCAGAAAATTGTGGAGATATTTTCACTCATTCTCCTCATCTCTCATCTCATCTCATTCTCCTCATCATCCAAAAAGTGTTCGATGGATTTTGAAAGATGATATTCTAAAGAGTGAAGTCACTAATGGACAGGTCGCCAAGAGAATGAGAGGAAAGAGATTTGTATGAAGTTGAGAAGGAACTAATCTACAATCTTTGTTCCAGTATTCTGAGAATAAGAGCTACTGCGAAGACCTAACGGAAGGAAAGTTCAGCTTCCCCATCATACACGCAATAAACCAAAAGGCAGACAATCAAGTACTTCGTATCCTTTACAATTGAATCGTATTTTAAGTTTCTCTAACTTTGCATTGCTTGTATCCAGGATGGGTGACAGAAGAATTTAACAAAAATTTGCTCCAAGATGTGGGAATTTAAAATTTAACATAACTTCCAAAACCTGAGCTAGTCCTGAACTTAGGCAGTTCAACTTAGAAATCCTTCTATACCAGGAGACCTTTTGGTCACTGCAAAATTATTTTTTCGTGAATTTGGTGTTGCTGCCGTAGTGAAATTTGTTCAGTTTGATGGTTTGAACAAATTCCAAAAATTTTTGCAGTGACCAAAAAGTCTCCTGGTATATGTATGTCACAAACTTCTTTGCAAATTTCTCGAAGAGAAATTCAATCACGCGAAGAAAAACCTAAACAAGCAAGTAATACTTCCAGGAAAATCTGGCCTGTTGCCCGACGTATTTTATTTTTTTTGCAAAATTTTTGTTGCTAAGAATTTATCCAATATTTAATCGGTTCGGTGCCCATTTCACCTCCATAATTGGACTCTGAACATTACAATGACTTAGATATTCCTCTACTTAGATGGTTGTGTGCACCCTTTCATCTATCTTTCATCATCTTTAGGGAACTATATTTTTTGTCACCAAAATTTATATTTGTCATCAAGTTGTATCACCTAATAATATTATATTGTTTGGTAACTAAATTTTGGTGACAAATCTACTATAAGAAACACAAAACTAATTAAATTGGCGATAGCTTAAATCATACCCTTAAGAGAACAATGATTTACCTCAGCAACAACACAGATATCTTGAGACAGAGAACGCGCGACGTGGAAGTGAAGCGTTACTGCATATCGTTGCTGGAGCGTCTGGGAAGCTTCGCGTATACGCGCCAGATCCTCGAGCGTCTCGACGCTGACGCTAGAGCCGAGGTTGGTATCGGCAGGCAGTACAGTAAAATACAGTAAAAATAAAATGCAAATGAAAATATGGTTTATTCATATAAGGTATGATTACATACAATCATGAATCGTCAAAGAAATGACGTTAAACACTGGAAACCTGTGTTTTGAAGCATTTTAGCAGTTTTTTTTATGCTCGACACGGAAGCTCTTGCTGAAGCCTTATCTCACCTGATGGTACCATAGTGACGATAAGAGCAAGATGGCATCGAGCTTCACATAGAACTCAACCACAGAGGGTCTGGCTATCTTGTCACAAATTGTCGGAACACAATAATGCTGAACATTATTATTATGGCGGCAGCTTTTGATAAGATGGTGGTTGCTAGCCAGGCGGACTTGAAAAAGGTCCTACCACCACCAACCAAACCGAGTACAAATTTGTACTCCCATGGGGTTCGAACCCGGGACCTCTGGATCTTTCCGGTGGGCGAACCACTAGATCACGAAGGCAGTTGCAAGTTGTTTTTGAGCAGACAAAGACAAAGACAGCTCTGCTCTCTTTTAACTAGAAAGCCCGAAACGTAGTTTTTGTGGATAACCAAATAACGGATCGAACGATTCCTATTATTCGATACAAATACAGATTTGAGATCGATGTCTAGCGTGTTGACGATTCATAAGTGTATTGTAATCATACCAGATATTTATAAACAAATTTTGATTTTGTAGGTGGCAGCTCTTGGCGGTAATCCTCTCCTGGAGTCTCTTCTCGATGACCTGCTCAGCTGGAGGCGGGGCGAAGAGCACAACCACTCCATTCCCAACAGCGTCTGAACATCTGAAGATGCAGCAGTGTTAATTCGGTTTTTTTTATTTTAATACAAGAGGTAAGGCTTATTGACCACGACACCGCAGATTATACCGCGATTGCTGTCCTGGTTTCTAATTTTAATCAGCTTTGAGCATCCAAATTATTATTTTAAGGTCTCTACATACGGAACGGGAAAATACCCCAGACGGGACGGCGAAGGGGACTGCAGAAACATAGTTTCATACAAAATGTACCATGAAGGACATATGTCACGGAGTCACGGACGGGACGTGCACGGGGCGTTTTGAACAAGAGAGACCCCGTCCCTGTCCCGTCCGGGGTATTTTCCGGTTACGGACGTAGAGACCTTTAGCCTTTTGGCGGTATCTTCTTAAAATGTTACTCTCAAACATTATGTGTTTAGGCAATTACGTACTTAAGTACGCGGGGTATTATTCATCGATAGTGAGTTCAAATGATCTTGCTGTAATAATAGAATATGGTATTTTTAGTGCGTTATTAAATTTATGTAAATGTTTAATTAGTTATCTTCGACCTCTGGAAGTCATATAATAATAAATTAAAATTTTAAACGACATAAATATAATAGGTTACAATTTACAACTCATTGCGTCATATTTTGTCAGCCTAATTACTCATATTTATTTACAGAAATATCAAAATACATGTACCTATACAATGGTTACAGCTAGCACCTATTCTTGCTAACTGCTTTGATAAACCTATTAGTTTTTATTCAATAATGTTAGGAAATGATTCATAATTATAATCCGTTAACTTTCCTTGTACTTACTACTATGTAGGTAATGTCTCATTGATATACCCCCGAATACAGAAACGCTACTCAAAATTTGAGTCCTGCTTGACATAAAAAATTTGACATTTTTCCATAGAAATTCTGACAGGTACTGTCCATTTAACTGTATAAGCAGTGCTTAAAATTTGAGTAGCGTTTCTGTATTCGGGGGACAGTTATTTAGTCTCATGCTGGCAGTTGCCAATTGTTTTTTACTAAAAAGATTTTGGTGGTTAGAAAAAGACCATAATTTTTCGAAATTATTTTTCTAACCAAAAAAAACTTTCTACTAAATATTCTAACATTTATATGATGTTGAAATTAAAATCAAATATGTCTTTTACTAGTTTTTACCCGCAAGACAGAGGAGAACCGCTTATAACATCAGTAACTGTAGGTGATAGTGGACGGAAGGGAGACGCCGCTAAACTCAGTAGGATTTGCGCCTCGCTTACACTTGAGATTCGTGGCTATAGTCCTGCCCTTCTAGCATGACCACCAAAACACGATATGATAAAACCATTGATCGCGTTGGACTTACAAAAATCATTGGATTTTCGACAGTTCAAAGCGATAAATAGCTATAACTTTATGATATAGCCTTAGAGGCATATTCAAGTGTTAAAATCCAATGATTTTTGACTGGTCAACGCGATAAATGCTAGCCGGGCTGACTGGTCATCGGTTGGGAAATCTTCCTTGTATCAAATATCCTATTCTACCGTTATCAGATGAAAATAAATTAGGTTTTCGCATATGTTTTTTTGTGTCTAGCTAACGAATATAGGAATTAAGCATCTATTCGTTTAAGTTATAGTATTGTCTCAAAATCTGCTAGTATTATAACATGTAGCAGCAATTAATAAGTGATGGTCTAAATTGTATTGCATTTAGTCTAGTCATACAGACTTCTTAGACTAAATTGGGACTTTAACACGGTATAACAAAGTCGGTTCTCAATGGCCCCGAAAAAAACTGAACGTGCAAGCATAATTTTAGTGATTTAGATTTTAATCTTGATAATTGATCAAGTTTTAGCCTAAGCTAAATAATTTTGTTTATATTACACTTATATGTAAATATGAATGATTCTGGTAAGATGTCTCTTAAGGCCTATTGTTGATACTTAGGTTCCTAAATCTACATTTAAATGGTTATGCTAATGGTGTCATCGTAACAAAACCAACCGGCCTTGACTATTAAGTAATCATACAAATGCACCGGAAATATATTATTGTAACAAAACTTTGAGCACAACGCAAGCATTCATAATACGTTATCTATAAGGGTCACGCGAATACTTATTCATAAATATGAATAACGCATCGATATTCCGTCAGCGGCCATAACAATAGTATTCCAATGAAACAAATTTAACCACATTGTATTTTGATATGTTTCATGTAGTTTGACTCATTAGAAAACAAAATGTCAACTAAAATAATATATTTTTTTTATTTTAACAAAATATGGACATTTTCATATCAAATAAAATAATTGACAACATAAAACAAATTAATAATTCTGGGTATCACATATTTCAAATTCAATATAAAAAAAGAAGTGAAAGAAAAAGAAAGTGGTCAACTCTTATTATTAACCTTAGGGCCTGTTTCACAATCGACGGATAAGTTCTGAATAGCTTACTTGGCAGTTCAATTGACATTTATTTCACATTACAACTGTCAAATGATCTAAACTATCATTCAGTAAGCTATTCAGAACTTACTCGTCGATTGTGAAACAGGCTCTTTAACCTTTTCCTTGTGGAACAGTCTGTAACATACTGTTTGACATTGTTTTTATGTAGGTTCAATTAAAGCAGCTGCTGTGGTCACGGGTTAAATCCATTAATGGGGATCAAAGTGTTCAAATTTTGGTTTGGATGTCACGTTTTAGATATGGTGCATTTGTCTGCAGGCCGTGGTGTAGCTAAAATCCCATGTTAATTAGTTTATTGTAATATAATTTTGTATACTTATTTAAAGTGTTAAATAGAATTGTTCATGACTGTATTAATTAACTATAAAAACATTAAATTTTATCTATGCAATGTCGTTAATATGGATCTCGGCCGTTTTTGGATTATAATTTATAATAATATTTTTATATTAGTTACAGCTCGCCAAAAAGTCTTATAACCTGTCATTCTGTACACGCGTGTATGTTTCTTCCAAGATGACTATAGGGGCTCCAACCTGCACGGACCTTATGTAAATGGAAGTTTATTCTTTCTTTCACATAAGATAAGTCGCTGAGAAAGTAAAAATTGAGAGAATCTTGAAGCATGTCCGTGTTCCATCCATTCATTTTAGCTTTTAACGGGCGCGTAAGTTTGTGTAGACATTTAATATGGGTAGGTAATAAGGAATAAATATGTTGAAAATTACGGCAACATTGTTGTAAGCGAAACATTGAAACTATCCAAAGCTCTACCAAAGAAGTCGGTAATTTTCGAGTGTTGCCATTAACAAAATATTTAACGGAGAAGTTCTGCTATTTTTGCCGAGCTGTAGCGTGTGTTTATTACGTTTTTAATAGATATGTTAAGGTACCTATTTATAATTAATTTGAGTTGCAGTTTTAAGATGCATATTGACGTACTTATTGATTACTAATTCATACGTTTACAAAATAAGTATCTATTATTACTTAAGTTAGCGGAACTGCATATTGAGTGCTCATGTAATTTGGTGCCATATTATTTTTGTAACATTATCATTACAAAAATGTAGATGGTAGTCAAATATTTTTAATTTTGTCTGTATCAGATTAACTTTTACTTGATGTAAAGTAGCTGGCTATTACAGTTTTCCAATCAATGTTGAACTTAATGTGAAATATTTAAAGGTTGAAATTAGATGAATAGGAGAAATTTGTGTCTAAAAAACACAAACGCCTGACATGTGTATTAGTGCCTGACATGTGTATTAGTGCCTGACATGTGTATTAGTGGGTAATTATTTAATGAAGTACAATTCGTTTTTCGGGTGGCTATGGCGTGATACTAAAAACGAATTCGCCAATTCTTGCACATACAAAGTTCATGTTGTATAATTGGCCCTCTGGTAGGAACCAAAACTAGGCAGGTAAGCCAAAATCTTTGGTTTATTGTACTGAAGGTAGTTATGTACTTTAGAGAGACCAATCTTCTGAATGTTATGCCTCAAAGAACTATGAGAATGTTCTTTATTAATAAATGCAGTAAGCCAAAATCCTGCTTTTTTGGCATTAGTTGGTTGATTCAACTTTGTTTGTCTTATAGTATAGCGTAGCTATAGAAATAGTATATTATAGTATGCAAGTTGAAGAGAATTCGATTGAGCAAAAATGCCTATGGTTGATTGTAATTAAATGAATGTACGTATAATCAATCCATATATGTATATATATTTATGTAGCTATATACTTAGATGTAAGAAGAAAAACTCACTACGCAAAATTGAATAATTTAAAGTCCTCAATTTGTACTTAGATTTGGAATTAATTGCTTGTAGTTCAAGCCGAATCTAATTTGTATGTTTTTTATTGGATTCGATATTGCTATAGATTTAATTTATTGCTCATTTAACCGTACCGTCAAGCGCAGATAAAGCTTAACAGTTGATGCAAAAAAGCACTTATTGCAATTGCAGCAAGTCAGTGTTCAGCTCACTTTGCTCTTGGCTGTACCTTAATGTAAGCATCGTTAGAAAACAAAATGGTCTTGAATATTGGCATGACTAGGTACTATCGAGTAAGTAGGCGATCGGTCACTTATACTACGTTTCAACTTTGAAGTCCTTTTTGACAAGTGGACCTCTCCCACTCTAATGTAACATAAGAGAGTGGAAGAAGAAAACAAATGTTTAATTAACAATACTTATCATATCAAACTTAGGCCCGAGTTCAACAACACTTAAACAGGCGATTATTATTTAACTGACAGTTTTTGACATTTTATCGTATGGAAGAACTGTCAAAAACTGACGGTTTATCTTTTAATCGCTTGTTTTACGTGATGATGAAATCGGGCCTAACTGTAATACAGTATGTCCTTTTTGACAGCTGTTAATTTATAACATATCTTGCCACATATATAAGAAGAACTTTACTTTTTGGTTTGGAATGGACCATAGTGGTGACAAAATCGCATGGCATCCTTCTCCATAAGAACTAAACAGTCAATGTAGTTTTCTACTTCACCAATAGTACCTAGTACCCAAATAAAAATATACTTGCTAACGTATCATAGATACATCGATCGCTATTTAAATGAAACTCTTGATATGTCAAGAGTTTCATATTGAATAAAATTGTTTGCTTGAACCAAATAAAACGATATTGTAACTTTAAACGTTTGTTATTTATTGGTTTTAAATATAATGTATATTTTCATGGGATATCAAGACTTGTCTTCCAAAATAGGACAATAATTATGTAATATTGTAGTTTGAACCAAATTAAGTTTTAATGACAAATTTTAACTAATGTTATCTTAGAGACAATAAAGCATTGTGTGCGCATCGGTACTTCTTTCCTTTTACCTTAGCGAGGAGTTAACAAGAATACTCATTGAACTTCGATGAGTGATTGTTATAATAACATTGTATTGAAAACTAACGGAGTTAGTTTTAACAAAAAACTGTTGAGGACGTGTGTTGTATAAGTCTTAAATCTGATGCTGTCACACACACGCACTATTGACAAAAAATGGACATCAGATTTAAACATTTCTAAAACAAAACACGTTTTTTCCCTTTTTATGGCAGTGAAATTGATGGCCACCATAATTTGAACAATTTTAGTAATTTGTTGTTAGTTATAAAACCATTGAAAAAAATTGCATAAGCTGCCTTATAAAGAGCCCAACACAATTTTGTAATAACATTGTAAAGGTATATTTATCTGGGAGTTTACCAGAACTATCTAGAAAAAGCCAACGAAGTGACATTTATTGGTCATTCAGAAATCTTATCTCAAGGGACGCATAATCGTAAACGTTTGTGTATTTCTGATTTGTTAATTAATCATAAAAATAAAAGTCTAACCTCATTTATGTACTTTATTTAATTTTTTTTATACATTTGTCACAAACTACAGAACTGCGACTCTACTAGTCAAGGTTTTCGTTGGACCAAAATGCTCCTGAACCTATTAATAACATAAATAAATCTATTA
This sequence comes from Cataclysta lemnata, assembly GCA_963931975.1. Taxonomy (NCBI): domain Eukaryota; kingdom Metazoa; phylum Arthropoda; class Insecta; order Lepidoptera; family Crambidae; genus Cataclysta; species Cataclysta lemnata. Next base: position 13,872,526 of record OZ008347.1, on the reverse strand, counting down.
TTACAATAAAATTATAATTTATATTAAATTTTTACTTCGTAATCGACAAGATAAAAGAATATTACAATTTTAAAAAAAATAATCTCTCTTATTGAAACTACAGACGAAACAAAAATCGAAGCAGTATTTTTTTAAATGGAAAAACATGATGTTTTATCACAATGTTATGGACACTCACTTCCCCCAGTAGATTCACTATCAAATATACATAAAGTTACATTAAAAGTAAGCAATTTTTTTAGTTTCAAGAAAGCAAAAGGTTATAATTGGAAGCTAATTTAAATCGAACAAATGGCTAGCTTTGATAGGGCATAGCTAGCCCTGGTGGGCGTGGATAGCCGTGACAATAAAACAGCGCAGTCCCGCGCTGTAAACCTAGTGCTTTATTGAAAAAAATTATAAAGTTAACGTTATTACCCTCCATTGACGCAGAACATGACTTCTCCTTTGTTAACATAGACAAGAAAAAGAGTTTACTCCCGAAAATAAACGCATAAGAAACATTGAACAACTTACAGTGTAAATATTTTAATTTTATTTTGATAGAAAGAAAATTATAAATTAAAAAACTTTGTATTCTATACTTTTTTTTATTATAAAACTACTAAATTATATACCTTACATTATTCAGTACACAATAAAATCACTTAACATTACACGTCTGTAAAAGCGTCAGAACAGAGAAGCATGTTATGCGGTAATGGAATGTGCACATCTATAGAATATATTATACAATTTTATTTTATTATAGAGTAAAATTAATACGATTTCATTAGCACACTAGAATAAAAATTAATAATAATTAAAACTGCATCCAAATCATTCATTCAAACCACTCCGCGACAAGAATTGTTCGAAGAAGGGATGTTTATATTCTCATTTCAACGAAACTTTAGTAAGAAATAAAAGTGTTTCACTGATAGTGAAACTTAACTCTTTTATTCGCCTTGTGAAAAGTGGACGTTGTTACTTTCAATTAAACTAGCATTTTTCATTCGGTACACTCAAATTTCCTGATGTGCCTGCTACCTTGCCTATAACCAAACAATAATAATTTAATAACACCAGTCAAGAGGCTTTTAATCCTCTTCCGCCTATAAATCCCGTTTGTCTTTTTTGGCTTAGTATCTAAGACCTTTGATCTTCATTCAAAAATGTCCATTGTTCATTAAATAATAAAATCTGGGTGCCACACTTATCAAACACATCTAAGTGATTGGCGCGAATTGAATGGTGGGTTGGACTTCGCGATAGAGACTGACACACCCTAATACTTTTATTTATACGATTTCGCATGATTGAACGTCATTGCGAAACCTTGTGCATCAAAATTACATCACTCTCATTCCACGTTCAATACGAAACTATTTTTGAATTATTGAAAGAAAAATCTAACTGACGCCATTGAAAGCGCGCCAAACACTCCCCTTTTGTTTTCCTACAAGTAGGACCACAGATCGCTTTATCGCCTAATATTATATAGGTAACGGAAGAAAGCACAGATTATATAAGACGCGGTATTTTTACTTAGTTCGAAATCAGAGGCTTCACTATATGCCTTTGTCTGATATAATATGTAATTATATAAATTTTACTTTACGCTATAACTGCTATAACTGTAACAACTCCAGTCCATGGCTCATTAAAGAAGTTCATTAGTTAAATATAAATAAGTCGACAAATTGATGGTCCTGCCACCTAGCACGACAAAAATTAAATTATTGGATTAAACAATTCCCATCTCCTCATAACACTCAACATACACTCTTCACTTCCGTGCTTATAAAGTTTGTGATTGTGTAATATATAGTTAATATCCATTATATTAGAGTGAAATAGACAAATTTTAATTACTTAAATTTGGAAAAACATTATTGGTTTTATCAACGTTGACCTTCTTTTCTTTATTTGGTAGAGTTAACATCACATTTTGTTACCAAAAACTTTTCAATTGCATTGAATTTTCACCAGATAGTTTCGTCCGTTCGTTTCGGTTTCTGGTAAAACTATACATTGAAGTTCCTTAATTTTAAAAAATAAAGCGAATAATGTCTTAGCGTCTTGTACAAAAATTACAGTTTTTAATTACGTAATGTGATTTTGACTATACCTGGGAGGTAAACAATAAAAAATTACAATATAAAATACGTATCAAGTTATAAAAAGTAGCAGGCTTACCAAGCGATAGCTGATGTACGAAAACTTACGAATTCTTTTTCTTTTGAATTACACTTATCCATATTACTTACGTTGATATAGAATTTTTACTTTAGCATATAGTATAGGAATATAGTACTTATACTCAATATATAAAACTGAATTTCATGTACTTCACGGTCACTAAATAAACTCATTAATCTAATTCATTGACATAGTGGCGATATTATAATAACTGTAATTCAAGAAGAAAACCTTTTCGCAAACACAATCCAACGTAAATTCTTATAGCCACGCAAACATCTAGGGCAATAAAGAAAACTAGATTTACGGAATCAAATTGCCTTTCCTATTAACACGTTACCTGTAACGCATTATTGCAGAGCGCCATAGCCACTGCATGTGCAATATTGCGTCACTGGCATGCAATCAGTTAACACCGAAGGCTTTTTAGTTACGTCACACTTTTCATTCCAAATCTGGAAATGGAATAAAAATGGTACAATATTGTCTTCAGCAAGTCATCACGTTATTCGAAATTGTCAAAATTCTGCAATGATTTTCGAACTTAAATGTTGGAATTTGAAGAGCAAAGTCGATAGATTTTGTTTGCAGTTTGTGGTAACAGACTACGTGACTAATAAATTGATTTTTATTTGATCATTACATAATTGTTAGAAAAAATATATACAGAAAAATATCCGAAAATCTTTGAAAATCATTGTCTTGATAACGAGACAATTATTTTTCGAAATTTTTCTGACCTCATTTTCTTTATAATAATTTTTCTAACATTTATGTAATGATCAAATAAAAATCAAAATAGTAGTCACGTAGTCTGTTACCACAAACTGGGGGGAAAAAACTATCGATTTTGCTCTTTATGCTACGTAGCTATCTGGTATTTACGTCAGTTGTGTCCGCGTCAAGCGTGGATCCTAAGCGTCCTACTAGTGGACATCACGAAGCACATTACACGATCACAAAGCGGTGCGCGGGCGCAGCGAGTTACGGGATCCAGCCGACCACGTAGCTGCGACTGCGGGTGAACTGGGTGAGTCGACGCAGGCGCCCGCCTGTAACCATCGTCCAGATTTGTTAGATACCTGACTGAGTCAATTCAATCTTCTAGGCACGTGGCCCAGAGCGGATATACCTACAGCCTAAGGGCCACCGCAGACATGCGATTATGTTGCACGAATAAATCGTACATCGTACCAATTGGCAAAGAAACGTATGTACGATTTAGTTGGAAAGATGACCAGGTTACCATACGTTTATATGACTATTGGTACGATCTGCGATTAGTCGTCGAACTTAATCGCATGTCTGCGGTGGCCCTAAGACTGACACTCATGTATAAAATAATTTTGAGGCTCTATTTTATTTACATAGGATTCCGCATTGTTGTTGCAGAAAATATTTTTCTGGTCCATGGCGACTGCTTGATGTAAAGTCAGTATCGTAAGTAGATTAACCATTTAGTCCTTTGGCATACCTATGACAGCATGAGCAGTGAAAGTTGGCACTATTGTATACAGTACAAAGTGTTACTAAAGTGTCAATCTACTTATTATGTTGACTGTAACATAACCAGTCCTAGTTATAGAAATGACATTTACGATTTGAAAAAAAAACAATTGTGACTAAATAAATACCCCATGAAGAATTTCCCCTTAGTTATGACCAGCCCAAATCAAATTGGCCCGCGAATTCGGATTTTCTTTATAAAAGGCATGTTCTAACGAAAAGCAACCCATTACCCATAGTTATCAAAGAAAGTTTTAAATTAGGTTAGAACAGTGACCTTAAAAAAGAAAATTATAACACGTGGACAAGTTTCATTTGGCCGAGTTATCACATAGTCCAGCTGAAATATCAGAAATGTTATTAGCAGTGCGGAGACATAATGTGTTTGCGAAGACATAATGTGTTTGCGAAGACAAAATGTAAGCGTTGTTAAAAACACTGTTTATTTTACTATGAAAGAAAGTAGTCACATGATTCACATGACGACGGGTCCCAAGAGTCGTATCTTTAAAATTATCTATTTGCAAGAGGTATTTAAAGTCAATAATTACTATTGACTTAAGACAATTCGTCATGACTACTTAGGTGATTGATGTATTAGAATAATTAATGCTTTATACTATGCCTCTTCGATAAAGTAAGCGGCTGTAATATTGTTTAAAAAAATGTATTTGGCTTGAAGGACTCTAATATATTTCAAATAACGTTGTCTCCACAAATCTAATCAAAATTAATTGTAGCGTTCACAACAGCAAATATTGATCAATCGTCATCAGTGTCATCACTAATATCTACACAAAAGGTAGATAAAAATATATTACAGTTGTGCACTCAGCGTAATAAGCAATATTTAGTGTTTAAAATATTAATATAAGCAACTCTAATCTAAATCAATAAAGCCATCGTTTTACAAAAAGTCTTAATATAAAAATATAATCTGAAGATTTTAAGAAGTTATTTAGTAATTATAAGCTAGTCATTTAAATATGAAATTAGAATCGAAATGTATTTAAATTTCAGAACGAGATATCATTTAGTCTTAATGCTATAAAAGCTTATATGATATTTAAAGTCTATCGCTACATAACACCTCTACGCAGTAAAATATGATATACTGCATTGGTCACACAGTTCAAATAATGTTAAAAAAAATTGATATGATCATGTAGGTTACATGATCATTACCGGCAATGGAAAAAACTGATATTATATATGTTCTTCTGTACATAAATACTTGGGGAATAAATGTTATCTGACAGGCTAACATGAATAGACATTTAGGCTTGAAAACATGACGAAGTAAAGTCATGCAGAGATGCGAGAAAAATGCAGGAGACAAGATACGCAATCATACATTCATTTGCTGAAACTTTTATAATTTAATTTTATGTTAATTGCAAGTTTACAGATGAATGCAAAATTACTATCTATTCATTTCGAATAGGGTTTCGATGCGACATGTAAAACCAATTTTGGCTCTATGTCTAGCCACATTCCACACAATTATATATTCTATTTATAAAATAAGTTTGGAACATTTTTATTTTCTTTGATATAATTTTAAATGTATAGCTTATAGCCATATAAGAATCGTATCAAAAATTACCTTTAATTGTTTGACCGATTTGAGGGTAGTTTGAAATTCAACCCTTAAGCGAAGATAGCATTAAGAACGAAAAAAAATTAAATTACTTAACGCGAGAGTGGATCTTTACAGCGGTTAAAGGCGATTAGGATAAACGGCTTTAACTGCATAATTGCATTTGACTTTATCAAGCTTACTAGCAATAGTGAATACTTGTTAGTATGAACCATGTTACTGTTGGTGGTAAGAGAAAGACCATTTACTTTTGCTTCGGTCTTATAGTCAGACAACTTCGTGTGCGACCTTCCTGCAGTATGAGTGGCGGTGGCGGGGACCTCTGGATTTGGCGGGGGTGGGTGATGCGGGGAGGAGGGAAAACTCGCTCCGCTCCGCCTCGCCCGCCCCCGCTAGCATCTATTGTGCCCCGTCCCCGTCCCCGTCTCGTACCGCAGGAAGGCCGCGCACGAACTTGTCGGACTATAGCGTAGCTCCGCTTGCGAGTGCTGCCGCACTAGCAATAGCTTCTAAATTTATTATACTATTTTACCGTGCCCCTTAACCAATTATGGCCAATAATGAATGAAGTCATGAATTTCGTATAAGAATTTTGCTTCAACTTACCACACGCGATAATTTAGGACTCTAAACGTTGTTCTGGCTCCTTCGCTGCTGGCGTACTGCAATGCACACACATCGACAAACATCACAGGTCTGTATATACAGAGGCGGTCGTTACTGACATTCACAAGGGCCTTGAATCAGGTAAAGGTGGAATTGGCTCGTTGCCAACGGAATTTGGTTGAGCGCTGGAGTTTGTGAATGAAATGTGTTGGCTATATCAATATTATTTATGTCACACCTGACCATAAAGTGGACTTTTCCGCCCGCTACGCGTAACGGAAAATCTCACTTCCTGGTCAGGGGATGACTTAAAACTATGATATTACCTCGGACGGTAAAAAAGAAAGCCTCCGATCGCTTTAAAGACATTTAATTGAGGTAAATATTTAAGGGCAAAAATTCAGTAAATGCTACGGGGATATTAAAGGATTAATGTTTAAAAATATTTGTGAATATCAGTAACCCCGGATAAAGGTATATTTGGAATCATAAATACGGTCATACAAAATATATTCAGGGTAAAAATCTTAGCTTATGTCAGGTACACACTAAAATTCAAACGTTTCTCAGCGAACATGCTATTATGGTACATCATCAGTGGCTATTTAGTATTCAAACCGTCATTCGTTGCAATGTTAGTCAGTAGTTAACATGCCGGTGGGTGTTAATTTAAAACTGGTACAAATTCTATGATAAAATCAACTAATATAACACCTAAGAATGACAAATACGCCGACATTTACATTGGTATTGCTGTAAAACAATTTAAAAGAAACATTAGTTATGTGGTCCAATTTAAAAAAAATCAAATTTCGACGATTTTTTCAAAATGGTACCCTATTACCAAACCGATAGGTACCGTTACTTATCGAGACAGAAATCGATACCTGCACCTAAATAATCATATTATAAAAAATACAAATAAGTAAATAATATATAATGTTTGTCGTAGGTACGAACCTACTTTTTTGCGTAACACATACTTCTTATACACAACATTTTAAAGCAATACTATGCCTTACGTTGTAGACTTAAGGCAAAATGTTGCTTAAACCTTTCAACGGTTTAAAAGCAAGAACAGTAGGCCTATTCGCTAACTTTTTTTGACACTTGAGAGTGATAATCACTGAACTATTTACTGATCCATTACTACTTTACTATAACGCTATTGTGTCACTTGTCCTGTGAAAACAGTAATGGATAAGTAAATAGTTCGGTGATTATCACTTTTAACTGTCAAAAAAAGTTAGCGAATAGGCCTACAGATCATAATGATTATGAATATACAAGTGATAAGCGACAATAATATAATTACTGATGTTTATGTATCGTTCGCAATTAATAATATTTAATATATTAGAATGGTCAAATCATGTTAGGGGTATTCATCAAGCATGTATGTCCTGTCTCATTGGGTGCCCACTGAGGGTTAAGGTGCTACCTCAAGAACGTTATTTCAGTATAGACAGAGAGAGATAGAGATATGGCTTCTCGGCGCGAGGAAAAAAGATAAAAATAGCGTGCGCCGGCTTAACGGAAGCGATAAAGTGAAAATTATTTGTTTATTAAAAAATACTAAATGATTTAAAAAAAAATGTCTCTCTTGAGATTAATTCAAATAGTTTATTGCCCGTCAAATGAACTTGGTTTGGGTTTAAGACAATCATCCGTTTCATTGTAAAACGAAAAAAAAGGGCAATTTAATGGTCATCATTGGATTTAATTTCAACCGAGAATATCGTTGCTATTCTTATATTAGCGTTTGTAAATTACTTTATTGATTAGTCAACTCTGGCACATTTGAAACCCACAACAAATGTGGTAGGAAAAGTAGGAGTAAATTCTTACAGAAAATGTTGATTGTCCACGAGGTAGCACCTTAAGCTGTATATGGTAATTAGCTGAAGCCGTTACGCTGTATAAAACCGTTATTTCCTTCAAAAACTTGCACGACAAATGTGACTGCCTATATTACAGCGTACGATATAGTAAAGGAGGACTGTTACCGATGCTTGGGGCCGATTCTAAACATTATCGGGGGGTTCTACGCTGCCCTCTCTGCTAGAAAAATGGTTTACGGTTAACTGTTAACATTTAATAGAAACACAGTAAAACAATTAGTATTGTGTTCAGTGGACCTACATAGTCATACGTAGCGAGAGCAGATTTAGACACCTATCGACAGTTATTGATAGATGATGATTTAGTTTAGAATAAAAAAAAAAGTTGTTACGGACCAAATGCGACACTTAACTGGTTAAGTGGTGCATTTCGAATTGATTACTTTCATTATTATTATTAGAAGGTGCAATTTTATGACATTATAGCAGTAATACTCCGTAGTAAATTAATATATACTAACAGATGTAAACTCAAAGAGGGAAAACGGAATTCTAAAAGCTGACGTATGTTATAATCGAGGGAAATGATTATTAAGTAGGTAGGTATGCTATTGCATCTATTGTATCAATGAATATCACATCAATCCCAATTAAAAAATGGACCAACTGCCCTAGCCAAGTGTCTATGGAACGCATAGAATACAAAACGTATGAACCTGACGTATTACAGAGTAAACAAACGTCAGTTACATACTTTTGTTTTCTTTTGAATAGATAAGCCACTTGGCTAGGCTAGGTATGACCGGGTAAAACGCCTCAACTCTCATTAATAAAAAGCAAAAATAAAAACTGCACTACGGAGTATACACCAATGATAAAACTGCACCGTTACGTCAGTGGCGACACTCAAACAGTTTGGCACTAAAAAGCTCGAAGCGAAGAATGTTAACGCCGCGTGCTTAAACCACTGCCGGGTCTGACCTTGGTTGATATTTGTTTATTGGCTACGCGGCCCCTTATGCAGGTTGTTAAAGAATCTGAACTGTAGTCGCAGCGTAAGGTCTTTCCGTACTGCAATGGAACAACACAAATACTGTGACTGAGAACACAAACGTCACACAATGTTCTTACTGTCCTGTAACTAAAGGCGAACTTGAATAAGGCTTCTGGACCAATAGCTAGTCTGTGGCATTCCGATCACACAACTATTTCAATCTTGTAAGTAAACTAAGTTGAAGGTTTTCCTATTCACATAGATTTTTTCACTTAGCGATAGCTATTGCCAATACCCTGGCTGGGGCATTTACGAAACCTTATCCAAGTTACACATTAAAAATCTAATTCTACTACACATCTATGGGGGGCACGCGTGAGTGTGGGTGGATTTGCGCGCTACTCACGAGTGGGGGTTCGGGTTATAGTCGGGCGGCTGGGCCCGCACGAAATTGCCTATCCTGTCGACTTCCCCGTCTTCTGACGTCACTAGCTTCTCTTCTCCCTCTGGACTTGCTACTCCGCCGACCTCTGACGTCACTAGTTTCTCTCCCTCAGGACTGGCTACTTCTGGGTCGTGTGACTTTTCAACATCAATCGGTATCTCCCTCTCGACGCCGGTCAACTGAGCCTCCTTGGCTCCCACAACGATCGTGTTCTCCACACTCTCCGTGATGACTTTGTGTCTGTCTTCGTCTTTCGTCGGTGTAACGGCTTCGGCGCTTGGGGGGGTCATGTTGAAGAAATCGTTGTCGATGCCGACGGCCGGCGGGCGGCCCCTCGGCAGGCGGAGGCTGAGCGAGGCGCTAGCCCGCTTTAGGACGCGACAATCTAATCACAACATTGCCCTTGAGACTTGCGTTAACCAAGCTTAGGTTAAGATCGCTTGCCCTTTAGACTTGCGTCCACCAAGCTTAGCTTAAGATCGAAACGATTGTACTGGCCTCTCAGTCGCGCCGCTGTCTCTGCAAGGTCTTACTCCAGGTAAGAGAGAGGTGTCAGTTAAACCAAGCCATGGTTCTACGGTGGCCGTTAATGAAGCTGGGGATGTTTGGATACGCTAACAAAACGCCCGGTGCGTTATAGATGCATGTGGGGCGTGGAGTTTCGATTAGAGATGTCGCGCGCTATCCGAGACTAGTTTGTTGGCAATGTTGCATGTGACCGTCCACAGAATCGTAGCATGCCAATTTCGTTCTGGTACGAAGTAAAGTGTAATAATGCATTTTGACCTATCCAATGTCAAACACAGAACCCGAATTCTACAATATCTACCCACCAACAGAATTCATAAACAAGTAGCTTTTCACATTCGTACCCACCATGCAGGTACAGAATGCAGTTGTGGGATTCTAGGAACATTGCCTAATTTACACTAATTCAGTACAGGAGTACCATAAATCTATAATTTATTATTGAGATCGGCCTTGTACATGTTTTTCTATTACACAATTTATGTACACTCATTGCAATTTTTTTCATAACTTACGTTACTTTCAAATATAACGAAGTCATTATTACTTACACTCAACAAGTGTGTCAAAGGTCTAGAAGGAATTCTTATTGATTCCTACATTCTCCTTTTTACCGCATTCGACTGTTAGGTTTAGATAGGACATACAAAATATTCTTGTAGTTTGCGAGACTTTTCTATTACCAGTGTTGACATTGAAAAGGTAAAAAATATACCACTTTTCAAGGCAAATGCAACAAAATAGCGCATGACATAGCAATGAATGGGGTGTGCACGCTATATTACAATGTAGACGTGGCATTACTGTGTGACTGAAGCGCGCCTCGCCCCCGTAACGCCATCTGCGTGCAACCGGCGCGTTAGTAGGTACAACGTCAAGTAAGCTGCGAATTTGCGACCTTGCAGAGTTGGTAATAAGACTCACGTTTGACTAGCAGAAACACAACAGATTGTGGGCGAGTCGTTGTTGTTGTGGGATTGTGAGTTTTATTACACCTCTGCCTATGCTATCTGTATTTACACAGGTGTTCACATTTATATTAAACAATGATATATACGTTTTTTAAAATAATACTACTAAATTTAAATTTAAAATAATACATTATAAACTAAATTAAGTTTATAATGTAGGTATAAACACATACATAACAGATAATGGACTGTAGTGATATAATATATTGAAAAATTAACTTTGCATGGGTATGATTAATTGCTACACAATATTATTGGAATCAAATCATAACTTCTTTAATGTGTGATAAATTATCAATTGATCACTGAAACTGTCATAATTTTAGAGTTGTTTTTATAGTGGATCTAACTTCACACCAACTTCCTATCTGTTCGCAGCTTACTTCAGTTCTAACACATTTTGATTTAGGTTCAGATGGTCGTGATACGGCGTTGAATACATCCAATGACATCTCGTGCCTGCAGTAGCATGAACAGGCACCCATTGCGTGTGTGATTTTTGACAAATGAACACGACACATGAAGACTATGAACAAAATACACCTTATATCTAACGCATATAATAAAAAAAATATGACAGACATTTTGTATTGAAGTAATAAGTAAATAATGCTGACTTATTTTCGCTACATATTTCTACTTATTATAAATACACCCAGAAATAATTGACGTCCAGGCTAAACTAAAGACTAAAGGCTTTTATATTAAAATAAAACTCCCAAAGAGTACAGTTACCACAATATTAACCTTGAGTAGTTGATTTATGGTTTGAAAACCTATCCAGAAAGTAATAATATTTTCATAAATACGATTGCTCGGATCTAGACAATAAGACGAACTATAACATAATACTGACCATGGGACAAACATAGATAGATATAAAAAATGTCATAATTAAAGTTAAACCAATCTAACCCTTATACAAAGCACTGCGAAGGTTTAAAATGGTAATATCCTACTGTTCGACTGTTACCAAAATTAAACCAGCAAAAAAAAATGTAGAACAAAGTTTTGTCAGTGTTTGTGACCTAGACTGTCATTCGACTACCCCAGCCGTCAGTCACTATGATCATAATAATATGGTTATAATTTGATACTGACCTACATTCAGATGTAGGCAATGGAATTAGCATCAGCAAGGTTGAGAAACATTGATCAGGATACTTGAGTTTTGACGAAGGATAAGACCTTTGTGGGTCATCAAGTGTTGTGAAATCCCTGAAGATATTATTATAAACTAAAGAAATAATATTATTTGCGAATCTTCAGTACTTTGGTTCAGTAGTGGTAGCTCGACATGTGTCATTCTAATTTAGTCTTTAAGATTCAGGTTTAAGAGCAATTGTTCCTATCAGTAGCTCGACATATGTCAAGCTAATCTAGCCTTTAAGATTAAGGCGTTGTCAAGACAAACTAGCCTTTACGATTGAGACGTGAGAGCACCTATCAGTAGCCCTATATGAGTCAAGCTAAACTAGCCTTTAAGATTGAGGTGTGCGAGCAATTACTCCTATTATTAGCTCGACATATGTCAAGCTAATCTAGCCTTTAAGATCAAGGCGTTGTCAAGTCCAACTAGCCTTTATGATTGAGGTGCGAGAATAATTACTCCTATCAGTAGCTCGACATGTGTCAAGTAAAACTAGCCTTTAAGATTAAGGCTCGAAATTTATGACAAGCTAATCTAGCCTTTGAAATAAAGACGTTGCCAAGTCAAACTAGCCTCTAAGACTGAGGTGTGAGAGCACTTACTCCTGTCTATGTTCCGCTGCAGATGGGAGGCGACGCGGTGCCTCGCGTCGCTGTACTCGAGGTGGAGGCCGAGGCGCAACAAGGTAGGGCTCTGCTCGACCAGCGTGGTGATCTCCATCTCGATCTTGTTGCCGAGCACTTGCGACCGCTGCAATTTACACACAACGAGATACCATCATCAGTCTGTTGAAAGTGGCGCATATGACAGAAAAATTGAGGAGCAAAAGGTTAGCTTCCTAAGGCCATGTGATGAGGAGGAGGAGGATTATATCTAAATTCAATAGGGTAATTTACACCATGTAAGAAAAAATAATAAATGCATCTCTATGACAGAATCAATAAAAATTAAACGGGAATCTTCGATATTTGTTGACACTGTTGGTGGTGAGCAGCATCGTGGTGCTGTGCGGGCTGATTAATTTAATCTAAAAATAAAATGCGGGTTTTATTTACCTGATTGGAAGCCCGGAACTCCTCGACACTGTTGGTGGTGAGCAGCGCCTTAACCAGCAGCACGATGCCAGGGGGGCTGACGAAGTTGGTCACAAAAAAACAAAAAAAAAATCGTGGTTTCTATTTACCTGATTGGAAGCCCGGAACTCCTCGACGCTGTTGGTGGTGAGCAGCGCCTTGACCAGCACCACGATGCCAGGCGGGCTGATGAAGTTGGTCTCCACGTTGACCACCCTGAGCGTGCTGTTGGCCTGCAGAGCGTCCGCTAGCAGCTGCGCCGTGCGGTCGTTCAGGCCCACGTTCACCAGCGAGATCACCTCCAGGTTGGTGTTGGTCTTCAGCGCCAAGAACAGCTTCTCGAATTTCTCGTCGCTTATGTTCTGCAAGAGGGACATGCACAAGATGGTTGAAACAATTATTCATGTTCAAGGAAAAGACGTCAGTTTACACACCTATTATACGGGTTGGATTTTCCTCTAAGGTGCCTAAGCTCAATTTAAAATGGAAAGAAACTCTAAACAGTTGGTCTCATATTTAAATTATTTTATGTACAGGAATAAAACATCTAATTAACAAGACGTTTTTTATTTAATCATTAATAATTCAAATGGATTTAATTGTAGCGTGTTTTGATGTTAAATTTCAACAATAAATAATAAGTGAAGAGATTAGTAACAATATTAAAATATAAGCTGTTTAAACTTATATTGTAAACTTATAAAGTTTAAGCAAAATCTTTTATCCATCAATGAAACAATATCAGTTGCAATTTTTCTGTTGTTTGGATGCCTGGGCTGGATGCACTATTTATTGTGCATCAATTGAATACAATCTGTCACAAATCTTTATTTGATATAGTACTTTACAGCAAACAAATTGGAAATCAATTGAAAACAGTTGAGAACTAGTACCTTATCTGCCACTCACCTTAATATTATTCCAATTGAGATCAGTCAGTTTCTGGTCATTCTCTTGTACTCTTTTAACCGTGTCGTCGGGGTCCGTGTCGTTGGGGGGGTCCATTGGGAAAATCTGTAGTAGACATCGATTAAATAGCATTAATACAACTGTATACGGTAGAATACCCAAATAGGGTTGGTGTCAGTCAGGCAGCCGGGTTTAAAAACTAAGCCAAAACCTTGAGCAGTATAGGTTGGAATGTTGTTGTTCCAATCACTCTCCGTTCATCGATCTCTCGGCATGGTCCGTTCGGTTTTTTTTCTGTACATTCATTAATTACTAGCACATTTACGGTATGATGGATAATATGAATCAAAAGGGACTGGATGGCTTAATTGCTTGCGAAAACTCGAAACCATGCAAGAAAACTTTTTGAGTTTTAATTTTATGCAAATCGTAATTAGTGTTTCTGAATAGTAGATAGTAGGGATTAGAATACATATGCTTTTTTATGACATTTGGGAAGTCAATATACAGCGCAAACGATTTTAGGCATAATACAATTAGTTATTATTTGAGGACAAGCAAAAATTGTATGTAAACATTTTAGGGGAATATTTCTTTTTTTATGTGAGACAGGGAAGCTCTTGCCCTTCATCTCACCTGATGGTAAGTTACGATAAGGGCTGAAGATGGAATCGTGCTTCACCTGGAATCCTCAACCACAGAGGCTGGTTAATCACACATTGTCGGAACACAATAATGCTGTTAACATTATTATTTTGATAAGATGGTGGTAGCTAGTCAGGCGGACTTTAAAGAAGTCCTACCACCAACCAAACCGGGCAAGCATTTGTACCCCCCTGGGGATCGAACCCGGGACCTCCTGCACCTAACTGACAAATGAGATAAAAAAATTACGTGAGTTAATTTTATTCAATTTTTATGGGCATTTTACGGACCACAAAAATGACCAAAGTTGTTAACATAAACAAACATCTATTGTTTCTTAAGATGGTCTGACAGTTTTGAGTTTTCTCCTACTGTTTAAGTAAGAAAACACACTGTATGTATGTTGTTGTAGATGTGTAGACAAATAATATACCAAGATTTTGGTGGTTAGAAAAAGTTCGAAAAATTATGGTCTCGATGCGGGAACTATTTGTAACCACCAAAATCTTTGTAGTATTTTTTCTTACATTTATATAATGTTGAAATTAAAATCGAATACCTTTTGTTTGGTTGACTTCGTGATGCCGTCCCAACCAAGGCCGACGGGCTGCCCCTTGTTGAGGAGCGACGCGTGGTATTGGTCCTGGTTCATCATCGAGTGGAAGCCCAGGATGGCTGGAAACAACGATTGGCACATTGGATACTATTTCTTCTTCTTGTCCCTGCCCTGCTCCTAGTCTATCTGGGGTCGGCGCAGTGTGTTTCCTCTTCCATTCATATCGGACAGACGTCATCAAGCCATCCACGTCCTTTTGAATAATATCATCCATCTCATATAAAGGTGCTAGTGATGAATGAATGTATAGAAAGAGACGGAATGAAACTTGTCGAGAGACCACAGATAAACTAAGAACTGGGCAAGATTAAGGCTACTAATGAACCAAAAGTGGATGGCTCGAATATATCTGCACGGCGTGAATTGAAGACGAAACATAGTGCGCCACCCCCAAATAAACAGGTAGAAAGATGAACACAATACTAATATTTGGTATGCAGGACTAACTGCCGCACTCTGAGACATCCATTAACTTTAATGAGTACTTAATTGCAAAGAATTTCATGTTTAGACTAGTTTTGGATTGTCATTTTTTGATATTAAGTACATACATACATACATAAATCACGCCTATATCCCCGAAGGGGTAGGCAGAGGTGAACTAGCACCCACGTTTCGCCAACTATGACAAGTCCCATGTAATAGGTGGCGAGCCTATTGCCGTTTATCGGGCACAAAAGTAGCAGTATTATTGCTAATTTGCTAGGTGGCATAAGAGGAACGCTGCTGCCCATTCCTCATCACTGATTTATCCTTAGTCGCCTTGTACGACACCCACGGGAGAGATTTGGGGTGGTGACAATTGTATTCTACTCTGCCGTCACCACACGGCAACGTATTATAATAAGTACTTACTCTTACTATAAGTACTTACTCATTAACGTTAGTTGACGTCTCTGAGTGCGGCAGTAAGCTATCAGTCTCATACCCGAAAGAAATGATCTAGAAAATTGTATCAGAGCTAAATAAAACGGATCACCGAGCAATTCGGTTGCACTATCCGGTCGATTGGGCGAGCAGAAACAGTTTTTCGTTTCAAATATAAGTCACTATTATCTGTTCAGTTTACAGCTGAACAGATAATGCTGGCGGAGTGCCAGAGCGTCATAAATTCCACGTTTTGATAGTTATTATGGGAGACAATATTTTTTACTACTTACGATACACATCTTTATGGCCGACCGGTGGTGACCAAATAGTGAGAGGTCTTTTGTAACTTAGGGCCAGTCGTCATGACGAAATCCCGTTACACAATAGTCCAACATGAGGAAAACAACATCTGATATTTTATGTGGTTTGATATTGAGTTAACTTGGATTTTTGTTTGTTTGTTAATTAGGCTGTACTTCTTCTCCCTGCCCTGTTCCCAGTATATCTGGGGTCGGCGCAGTATGTATCCTCTTGCATTCATATCGGTCAGACGTCATCAAGCCATCCACTTTCTTTTGATTCATATCATCCATCACACCGTAAAGGGGCTAGTGATGAATGAATTTATAGAAAAGAGACGGAACGGACCATGTCGTGAGACCGATGAACGGAGAGAGTGATTGGAATGACAACATTCCAATTCAACTGCTCAAAGTTTTTGCTTAAGTTTTACAGCCGGACGCCTGCCTGAAACTAACCCTCTTTGGGTATGCTGTTGTTGGTGGTTTGTCCTCCACCATTCGGGTGCCCCAAGGTGCTTATTGGTCTACACCGGGCAATCTCCCTTAGTCGACTTTTACGACACCCATGGGATGAGTCGGGGCTGGCCTATTTTACGTTATTTTTTCGCTCCCAGGCCAGAATAGAAGACCGTACTTTTGACCAAAATCTCGCCTCATGGAAAGCGATGCTGAGGCCTAAGATGGTACACGCTCTTTGTAGACAATTGTTCTATTCTCGTAGGTGTTGGTTACGATTCCATTCTCTAATATGCATCAATTACAATAATGTCAACGCAAAGGTATCAATGACGGCTACAAAACTTTTAGAGGAAAATTTCTAAACAATTAATAGTACATTTATAACCTAGGACGGTATACCGTTTTTTGTAAAACAAAGAATGTCTCAGATCGCACGTATTTAACGTCGATTAATATGCGAACTGAAACTTATTTTTTACCATCCGAGGTTAGTACAAAATAATATGTCACCCCCTGACCAGGAAGTAGGATATTACCCGCAATGATGCCACATAATATTTGCGTGCTGACCAACCAAGTACATTCGCTTTATCTTGTTCCATGCTTCGCTCATTGAAGAAAAAAGTGCCACAACTCAAAAAATACTTTGAAACATTGTGTATTCAAATGAATGGCATTAGGACTTATTTTTGAAGGGAAAGCTTTTTGATTTGTCTGTTTCACATTCAAGAAGCGCAAAGATTTTGGTGGCAAGAAAAATTTCGAAAAATTTGGTCTTGATGCGGGAATCTTGAGTGTCTTCGTTGGCTAAGCGGTCAGGCCTGCCCGGATTGCAGTGGACGCGGGTTCGATTCCCGCATCAATACCAAAATTTTTTGAACTTTTTCTAGCCACCAAAATCTTTGTACTAATTTTATTAACATTTATATAATGTTGAAATTAAAATCGAATAATTCAAGAAGCGGTTTATACTGACCAGCCAAGTCGATGATCTCCTCCTGCGTGGCGCCAGTGAGGGCCTGCTCGTACTCGTCGCCTAGGTCAATTGAGATCTGCTCTTCCGCATCACGCATCTTCTCAGGGGGAGGGGGTGGGATCCACTGTAATGAGCAATGTTCATTTTGATCATGTCGGTGCTGTTGAATGTTATATTATACAACATGTAAGGCCCCTTTCATTCTTCGACGTGTACCGGTCGACCGGCGCATTTTGTATGAAGCTACGCAACCGGCCGCACGCGGTTATCATTAAGACTAACTGCCGCACTCAGAGACGTCAATTTACTTTAATGAGTATTTAATGTCAAAAATTTTCATTCAAATCTAGACCATAGACGCGGCAAGAATAACGACTAGTTTTGAATTGTCATTTTTTGGCATTAAGTACTCATTATCGTGAATTAACGTCTCTGAGTGCGGCAGTTAATCATTATTATTTATCACCTTCACCTGACAAACTGACATAGTATTAAGCATTAAGTAGGTACTTTCAAAAAGGTAATTTAGGATCTTTGGATCTTATTATAGAGATTTTTACCAGTGCCATCTGTAGCACGTGGTGAAGATGAATGTGACAGAATGTCTCGTTCTTCTAAATACAATTTCAAAAATCAACAGAGAGTTCAAATATTACTGGAGGCATGCTTTATGGAACGAGATTTAACTGAACTGTGTACCGTTGCGTAGTGAACGATGATAATGTGAGCGTCATGGTTTTGGCATAGGTAGGTAACTTTGTTCGGTCATAAAATAAATGAATTATCGACGTTGAGAACGACATTACTTTTAGGTCAGACTGAGTGCGTATTCCACATATTAAACATATATCGTTCTTTGTATGAATGAATGGCTTCTGTAAAATCCGTCAATTCCACCAAAGTCACGTTTACAAACAAGTCAAACATTACTTATTAGAAGAACGTAGTTTTGTGTGTACTTTGGTTATATCTTCAATAGACGGTAGGGTTATTCTAACTTACGGGTTAGTAGTTATAAGTTAGCTTACTGAAGTTTCATAGACTGAAAATTTTGTTGATTTATTAAAAATACGGAAGGTGCGAGGAAATCGTTAAGTTGATCTGTGTACTGCCGTCCTAATGATGTTACAGTAAATTGTGGTTATATCTCCAGTTGTGTTAACATAAAAACTAAACATTATTCAATTAGTTTTATCAACAAATCCTTATTAAATGTTACAAACGAATAATGCAGTATGTTCCAGTTACTGCATTTTTCATTAGTAGGGTAGAATATTCAAACGACCCACGTGCATATTATTATAGTTATCAGATTTGCACAGCGTTACTAACGGTCGTTGCAGGCCGTCACTTTAAATTAAAGGTTTCCTCAGCGTGCTTTTCGTCAATTCAAAACTAGTCACTATTCCTACCAGGTCTATGGTCTAGATTTAAATAATAATTATTTTTGTATTAAGCACAAATTAACGTTAATTGACGTCTCTGAGTACGGCTGTAAATCATTGATCAACTTATGCTTCCGACCGTTACCACATACGGTTAAGGTAGATTTAATCTTGTCTCACCTTTTTGCCACGAATGACTCCCGCTACGTAGGGCTTCACCTCGGGCCGGTCGGGCGTCTCTAGCGCCTGTTTGTTGATGTGCTCTATTAGTTTCTTGCGGTTCAGGGGCCCCGTGGGGTCCTTCTCACACGCGTAATTGTTCCGTAGGGACGGCGGTAAGCAATTGTCCTGGAAATATGGGAAAAATATGTTCATTATAAATTAATCATTACCAGCCTTTTAATGTTCCCACTTCTGGGACAAAGGCCTTCCCTATGGATGGCATATCATACAGAGACTGGGCCATAACCCACCACGCTGTCCCAGTGCGGGTTGGTTTAAAAATACTGCCTATTTTTGCGATCAGATTGCATAAATTATTCGGTGTCACTATTGGATGCGGGATCATACATACATAAATCACGGCTATTTCCACGTTTTGCCAGATAGGCCATGTTATAGGTTGCGACCCTAGTGCCATGTATCGGCCCCGTAAATCGCAGTACAAATGCTAGGCTGGTATAAGAGTAACGCTGCTGCCTATTACACATCGCACAACCCTTAGTCGCCTTGTACGACACTCGAGGGAGAAATTGGGTGTGTGACAAATGTATTCTACTCTGCCGTCACCACACGATCGGATTAATAGTACATATATATTCTTCGCAAGGCTACTTAAGCCGATGGTCCATGCAACTTTTGAAGTACCTAGTAAATATGCACCAACATGCATTCGGTATGCACGATGGCTTATGGCCCATGGTCCCTATTATTGGTTTCCATCAATAGGTAAGGCATTTGTCGCAGTCTCAGTAAAGAGTCGAAGATGATGATAAAGGTAGGTAATTATTATTTTGTACGCTATACTTATTTACTTAAGAAATAAAATTATGTAAGTAATACTTTCTAAAACATTCAAGGTTATTAAAACCATATTTACAAGTATAGTAGTACTACAACAGAAATGAGATATAATATAGCCAAATGAATAACTATACTTTCCCAGTGCACACCATTATGACAAACTATCCATATGTGGATGATATATATTATATAATTAATTGCAATTAAGTATGTAAGTAAGAACAAAATGTATGGTAATTAGAGTACTTCTTAGTAAACAAACGCTAAATAATAAGTTGATGCTGTGCATATTTATTAACAAAATATTACTTAATCAATATAAAAATATTTAATAAAATATTCTTACTGAGGGATTAAGTAAATTGGTAAGCTATTAACAAAATACTACAGAATATCTTTTTTCAAATCGATTAAAAAAGCTGTAAATCGTCCTACTTGATAAACAACTGTGTAAATTATTATCTATTCACTGATCAGTGTGTTATTCCAAGGTTTCAGATTGGATAAACAATTACTTATTTAACTGAAAACCTATTGATAATCTAGTGATAAAAATTTACTTGATAATGCATGTTAAGGATGATAATAACTTGTAATTAATTGTTTAATGTAACCAGTGATAATTTATTAACAGTTTTATAGTTTTTAACAATATGGTTAATTTTATTGACAATATAGAAGACCAGTAAATTGCATATGATTATAATAATTAATTTGATAGTAGTATTATTATTGAAACTTTAACAATATTACTACCATATCATCCTCTTGTTAGTAAAACCAATTAAATTGTGTGGCCTTTTGATTTTTTTATAGTCATGATAATGTTATTTGTTTAGAAATTATTATTGTTAAATATGATATTAATTAAATGGTTTATAAATGTATCCTTAACCTATAATACATACATACATACATAAATCACGCCCATATCCCCGAAGGGGTAGGCAGAGGTGAACTAGCACCCACGTTCCGCCAGTTATGTTAGGTCCCATGTAATAGGTGGCGAGCCTATTGCCATTTATCGGACAAAAGTCGCAGTAGGTACATAGCTAGATGGTACAAGAGGAACGCTGCTGCCCATTTCTGATCACTGATTTGTCCTTAGTCGCCTTGTACGACACCCACGGAAGAGATTTGGGGTGGTGACAATTGTATTCTACTCCGCCGTCACCACACGGCTGTTAACCTATAAGAAATCTAACAATACTTTAAGAATTTTAGAATCAATCTAGAATACTGATTTAATTTTTTTTTAAATAATATTTACAACTTAGATACATAAATATAATAAATATTTTTACACTCACACCTATCATCTAGCCCAAAGTAAGTAGCTTAAGCACTTGTGTTATGAATACTAGATGACAGACATATTTTTAATATAATTATGTATATAAATGTTGAAAGTATACTACATAAACATATACACAACCATGATTCGGAAACAAACATTTGTGGTCATCACAAAGTTTGCCCCTACCAGGATTCGAACCCGGGACCTCTTGGCCAATACCCAGCAATCTGAGCATTCGACTAAAGCCGCCGTCATATATAAAAAAAAAACTATAAATAGTCTTGTTACTTGTTTACAAACGAGACATTGGTTTCATTTCACCATGAATAATTTGTGTAATATAAATTTTAAATGGAGATACAGTATACTTAATAACATGCAACATAATGTGGTAATATAATATTAGAGAAGCTCTACAATTTGAATATTACAAAATTTATGATCATCCATGTTTTGTTATGAAAGTGAATGCCAACATTGACCTGTTAACAAGCAAGTTGAATTGATAACTATGTAGATTACATTAGTCTTGCATACCTACAGTTATTGGAGCGAAACAAAATTGAGTATAATGCAATAGCTCCTTAATCAGATAAAGATTGTGTATATATTCTTTAGTAGCATGTACAACTATCACACAACATTACATAACTTTTGGCAATTTAATTTCACAGTAGGTATTACTTCGTTGGTTGTGCACCATATCATACAATAAGCGCAATACTGAGTAGCTAGTAAATTTTTCTATCATCATCATCACTGTCTTTGGGACATCATTGGAAATTTACTATCCGAGTCTGAGACTCTTTACTTCCAGTCCTATTTCTATCATGTTTCATAAATCATAAAAAAAAACTAAATTGCCCTGAAAACACTCCAACGTCAAGTCACCAAACAAATGACAATAAAACTCAGTAGATATACAAAATCCTCAAGGTTACTGTTTTATGTAAGTACTACACTGTTTAATGTTGACCTTGGAGGACTCAATGATAGTCAGTAATTTACCAACTTTATGAATACAACATACTTAGATACATAAATATAATAAATATTTTTACACTCACACCTATCATCTAGCCCAAAGTAAGTAGCTTAAGCACTTGTGTTATGAATACTAGATGACAGACATATTTTTAATATAATTATGTATATAAATGTTGAAAGTATACTACATAAACATATACACAACCATGATTCGGAAACAAACATTTGTGGTCATCACAAAGTTTGCCCCTACCAGGATTCGAACCCGGGACCTCTTGGCCAATACCCAGCAATCTGAGCATTCGACTAAAGCCGCCGTCATATATAAAAAAAAAAACTATAAATAGTCTTGTTACTTGTTTACAAACGAGACATTGGTTTCATTTCACCATGAATAATTTGTGTAATATAAATTTTAAATGGAGATACAGTATACTTAATAACATGCAACATAATGTGGTAATATAATATTAGAGAAGCTCTACAATTTGAATATTACAAAATTTATGATCATCCATGTTTTGTTATGAAAGTGAATGCCAACATTGACCTGTTAACAAGCAAGTTGAATTGATAACTATGTAGATTACATTAGTCTTGCATACCTACAGTTATTGGAGCGAAACAAAATTGAGTATAATGCAATAGCTCCTTAATCAGATAAAGATTGTGTATATATTCTTTAGTAGCATGTACAACTATCACACAACATTACATAACTTTTGGCAATTTAATTTCACAGTAGGTATTACTTCGTTGGTTGTGCACCATATCATACAATAAGCGCAATACTGAGTAGCTAGTAAATTTTTCTATCATCATCATCACTGTCTTTGGGACATCATTGGAAATTTACTATCCGAGTCTGAGACTCTTTACTTCCAGTCCTATTTCTATCATGTTTCATAAATCATAAAAAAAAACTAAATTGCCCTGAAAACACTCCAACGTCAAGTCACCAAACAAATGACAATAAAACTCAGTAGATATACAAAATCCTCAAGGTTACTGTTTTATGTAAGTACTACACTGTTTAATGTTGACCTTGGAGGACTCAATGATAGTCAGTAATTTACCAACTTTATGAATACAACATACTGGTGGTATTTTAATGCTAATACAACTAGAAACAGGACATCATTTACCTTAACATTGTTGACTTTCCATGTAGTATATTTATTAATACATGCATTAACACGTTGACAGACAGCTATGTCTCACTGGTTAATTGTGCTATGTAATAACAAAATTTCATACATTACCTAGAGGCGGGTGGGCTAGACCTAAAGGCGACTTTTCTTGAATGAATTGTTTTTCACAATATGATAGTAAAAGCTAAAAATTATTTGTGGCAACACTTCAGAATGTTTTTCCTTTATTAGTATAGAAATTAGAAACGCCAAGATGCAAACTGATTGCATACATATAAAAACTGTCACGTCAACAGGTGTACTGTATATATATTGAGGTACATTCCTCCTCGCCTCTATGTAAATGCATTAAGAATTTTTAATCTACATACATACATACATACATAAATCACGCCCATATCCCCGAAGGGGTAGGCAGAGGTGAATTCTCACCCGCGTTTCGCCAATTATGTCAAGTCCCATGTAATAGGTGGCGAGCCTATTGCCATTTATCGGGCACAAAAGTCGCAGTACATTGTCAGGACGGTAGTATAAGAGGAACGCTGCTGCCCATTCCTCATCACTGATTTATCCTTAGTCGCCTTGTACGACACCCACGGGAGAGATTTGGGATGGTGACAATTGTATTCTACTCTGCCGTCACCACACGGCTAATTTTTAATCTGGCTGTGACTATATTACTTCTTCAATGTAAAAGAGACACAACTAAAAAACTTTTCATGAACAAATAAATATCAATGGCATACATTTTGAAATTCACGTTTGAAGTTTTTTTGAGCTGTGGCATTTTTTATATGTTCACAATTCATATGTACTTAATGCATTTGCCAACATCAATCATCATCATTATCTCCTAGTATATTCAGTCAGTGAGTAATTTTCGTGAACTAATTGAAAAAATAAAAACTACCTATTTATCTACTGGTACTCAATATTGTATATAAAGATTATTAGAGACCTTAACAGTTTATTACAGCCAGAACGACCCTCACTGCTTGTTGTCATTTATTGTTTGATTGTGATGTTTGGATGAGTGATTTGCTGCATGATGTCATGTTATAGAGCTTAAAAAGCATTTTTATTAACTATATTCGTAATAGTATAGAATTATTTGGTTATGTTTTATTTGTTGTTGTTTTCTATTTAAATCTACACTGGGTTAGGATTTTACATGAAAAAATACATGCCGCATTTACTCACATCGGGGTCCACATCCTTGGCTAGTAGGCTAAGTTCTTCCTGTGTGAGCTTGGACAGGAGTTCATCCACGTCCACCTCATCGTACGCCGACAATTCCCTTCCGAACAGTTTGGCTGGCGTCGTCATCGTCGTTGTTTTTGTCGTTGACGACTTCTACAATCACAAAACACTGACACTCAATAAACATTACACTTCTTTCAATTGACTAGGCACTACTACTGTTAATTAAACAAATGAACAAATGAAGTTTTACTGTAAGAATGAAAACAGTTGAATATCGCAGAACATAACCAGCAAGAACAATTTTTTGAACAATCAAGTATCGGCGTTCATCACCACACCCTGCAATTTAATATTATTTACGACAAAAGCAACAAAACTCTACTAAAAGTAGTTTTATACTACGTGTGTAATTAAATATATTTTTTTAAGTTACCAGAGGGTTTTAGGAGTATTTTATTTATTTTATCAGAAATTATACCAAGAAAACTACGTAACGAACGTCACGGACACTCCTTGCAAATGACAATTACAAACTAAAATTTATTGAGAGGACAGACAAAGACGCACAATACTTTTGCAGTATATGGAGTAAAAGAGACCGCGATTGTTAGAGAGGGGAATGATATTCAGACAGACGGCGGAAAAGCAGCGAGTGCGGTTTGGGTAGGGTACCGGTTTCTTATCGAGGTAAAAGATAAACAACGATTATGTAGCAGAACCTTTAGTACAAGTAACAATTTAGTAAGATAAAGATATTATACTGTTTACACTAATAGTAGTTCAATGGTTTACACCCAAGAAATGAAAAAAAAAGAAAATAAAAAACATAGCCCGTTTGAATTTTTTTTAGAAACCAACTTGCCTTTCACACTTACATTACTTACAATATTGAAATAAAATATATATCTATCAACGTATTACTTATAACCAAATAAAAAATTTTCAAACTCATTATTTGTTTATTGCAAGAATGAAAATATCAGATCAAATTGACTTCCCGGGATGTGATTTCAGTGGTAGGTATTGGATAGATAACATTTTGCTCTGGTAACTATTGTTACTCTATAAAAGGAGCATTACGCAATGAACTATTCCGTGCTTGGCTTACGAATGTTATTGAACCAATGACCTTTTTAATAAAGCAACAATTCTAATTTAATGGATAGCAGGTCACTAGGTACCTATGTATAAAATTATCATGGATGTTTGTAAATAGGTAGGCAAGGTCTAAAATGCGTTAAATAAATAATAAATAAATATTTTAACACTCACACCTATCATCTAGCCCAAAGTAAGTAGCCTAAGCACTGTATGTATATAAATGTTGAAAATATACAACATAAACATATACACAACCATGACTCGGAAACAAACATTTGTGGTCATCACAAAGTTTCCCCCTACCAGTAGGCCTATTCCCTAACTTTTTTTGACAGTTGAAAGTGATGATCACCGAACTATTTACTAATACATTGCTGTTATCACAGGGCAAGTGTCACAATAGCATTATAGTAAAGTAGTAATGGATAAGTAAATAGTTCGGTGATCATCACTTTCAACTGTCAAAAAAAGTTAGGGAATAGGCCTACAGGATTCGAACCCGGGGCCTCTTGGTCAATACCCAGCAATCTGAGCATTCGACCAAGGCGGCCGTCAATAATTATTAAGAAAGTAAACAATAAATTAAATTATAAAACACTGAAATGATTTCTCTGGTATAACCAAACTGCACTGTATAAACACAATATATTTATAACCTACATTTAAATTTATTAAATAAACAGAAAGTACTGTGAGAGAGAAACTTGTTTACAATATAGGTTTATTTACATTTTTATTATTTATTTCCATAACTTGTCGAACATGTTTTTTTTTCAGTTCTAATCACAAACAAATATATAGTTTGATGGATAATTACGACTGCAGATGCACCACCAATCAAAAGCTTCCGAAACTCTGAGGAGTTCCTATAAATAATATATTTTTGGTCTCCTATCCGATTTCCGGCTTTAGCAAACATTACTTAGTATACGGAACCACAGACCGAGCGAGCTAAGCCACTGCGCCATCGTGACATCGTGTCGCTAACATGCTCATTAGTTAAATAATTATCAAATAAAAATGTATTTTAGAAAAAATCTGCACAGTAGACCCTAATTAGTAGTACTAGAGATTAGGTAGCCCTAATTGGGCAACCTTCCTCTATATAGTTGTTAAAAATTTTGTTCCATAGAAAATCCAGCGAAGTACGAGTCGGTCTCGTGCACGAAAGGTTCCGTACCATTATTTATAAAAAACGGGAAAAATCACGTTAGTTGTTATGTGAACACCCATAAATATTTATTTTATTCTGTTTATTAGTATCATTTCTTATAGCGGCAATATAAATACAGTGTGTCCCTCGATAAAGTGCAATCCTGCAAGAGAGTGAAACTAGATCATAAATTATCGACAAAAACATAGAAAAAAAATTTAGAAAAATTATTGCAATTTTTTAAGATATTTATTACTACGTATGGACTATATGTACAAAAAACTCGATTTAAAAAAAAGTAGTGGTTCTATTTATGTAAAATAAAAACAATAATTATGTCAAATACTTTGTGTTCATGATAAAATAACAAACAACCCACAAAACGATGGATTTTGGGGCATAAGTTATATTTTTTGTACAAAAAATGCACTTTTTCAAGCTAATTTTTTCAATAAAACTTAAATTTCTTAAAAAAAAATTTATACCATTTAATTTTATGAGTTATTATTGTTTTAGTTAGTTTTAAATTCTCCCTATATTTTAGGGAAGGCAAAGGGTCTAGCCCATACAGCCAAGTCTTTAGTGTATATTTTATCTGTAGTCTTATGAAATAATGAGTGGGTGAAATGGATGAATGAAATGAAATTTACGTTAAAATATGGATGTCACACATTTTAACGCATCTAGGGAGTGCTTGGCGCGAATTGAATGGTAACAGAGTTCATGATGGTGACTGATGAAATGGATAAAACCACTTTTTATAGTGATCTTCACCACAACATCAAACACATCATGAGACTTATTTTCGATGATTCTGATTAATTGCACATCAACACGGATGCTTGTGCATCAAAATAACACCACTTTCACTGCACAAAATCCACTCTGTAACAATTTTTGAATTAGTAAAAATAAATCTGACTGACACCACGAAACGCGCCAAACACTCCTATTATTGTTTTTTTACAGTTTTATTCTCTTTTTTTTTCTCGATCATATTAACATTAAAAAAAAACTATACTCTTATCTTAAATAACAAGCTGGATACACATTTTTAAAGTTGACTATGATTATTAAAAACGACTATGATTAGTCACGTAATAGACCCTTTTTTTCTATTATTGTCGCTGGGCTTGTTCTGTTTTTTGCCCAATAGAGATAAAGGGGCAGGGAGAGGTTTTTTATTCCTCATGCTCATAAAATATTTGCCCGATAAATGGCAATAGGCTCGCCCCACCTATTACATGGGACTTGGCATAGTTGGCGAAACGTGGGTGCTAGTTCACCTCCGCCTACCCCTTCGGGGATATAGGCGTAATTTATGTATGTATGTATCCTTATAAAATATCACTTTACTCCCTGCACAACGGGAGTAAAATTTCATTTCAATCTCTGCCCCCGTAGCACGGGACGTGGACGTCATTCGGGGGAAAGATACATACATACATAAGAACAAGGAACATGCCATGCAGCCTTATAAATATGCTATAAAATGTATAAAATAGACTGAATAAATCATTTAAAGATTTTATTTACTTTATAGTTTCCAATATTTTTACTTATTTTATTTTAGTTAATTAATAAAAATATTTCACCTAAAAGTTTATTTTAATAGAAATAACGATGTTTGCCATCACTAGAACAGCCGGTTGCAGAAACAGATTTACACCTAAAAAGCAGGTACAAAATTTCGTAAAATTATGTCTTCATCCTCACTGACTGACTGACGCGGTACTCTAACCGGTAATCCGCAATCTGGGTGGCTGTAACACTAGACCAATGTAAGTATGTATATCTACTTAGATTGAGGTCTTTTTAAGTCAAGGTAGGGAAATATTATTAATATTATTATTGACTTAATACTGTGGCAATAAATGATATGACTATGACTACTTGGGCTACTATAGTTGGTTGGTTTAATTAATTTATATTTTGCTGTTTCTACACAAGTTAACGTATTAATTTAATCATTAATTTTGTGTCAGTAAAAGAGGAGTTCGATAAGGCTCGACTTGCGGTTACATAAGCTAAGCAATGTTCACTAAGGCTGGTCATTGGATAGGTGACCAAAATATATTCGAATTCAAATATGCTTCGATTAAGACACGACTACAATTCTGACGTCGTTAATCCTACCAATCCACACTGGGCAAGCTTGGTAGGTTATGGCGCATCCTTCCCCTATATACTTCCATCCGTAGGGAATATCTGTGCCCCAGCAGTGGCGACATTAAAGGGAAGCTGATGATGATTTCAGTAAAAGGTATTGTATTTTTGGGGTTATGGGGTCGCAAATCCTGTCATAAACTTTAACTCTACTTACATGAAAAGAACGCATGAAAATAAAACTATGGGTTTTCTAAACCAACATTGTTTGATTGACAATAATACTTCTAACACAATTTTGATAATCCATGAATATCAAAATAGATTACAAAGTCCCCTATATAAATAAAGTCAAGTTAATTGAATGATTAATTTAATGACAAAATGTTGATTGAATCAAATCAATAATCCCATGTTCCTGCATGTTCAATGCGTCCAGACGACGATTGGCGTGACGCCAGTTCACTAATATTGTTGGTCGCTAAATCAGAGAAAAGTATTCTTAGCAGGCTACTCGGCCACTGGCCTTCCTATCTCTATGCAATTCCGGTAAAAAATAATAACAATTACCGCAACGTTGCACTTGACCACACTTGACCCAGAACAGCTGGGATGTTCTAATTTCGTTGGCTGTGAACGCTACCTACCGGTGAACGACCTCTTTTGTTGACCTATAAAAAGTACAAAAATACTGGACATCTATCACCAGCAATGTCAAAATTAGAAAGATTATTCGCACGAACTTTTATATTTTCAGCCTAGGCATTTACTTTACCGTTGATTACGGTTTGTGTCAAGAAAAATATATTGCATTGTTAAGTATCTATGTCTTTGCCTTATGGACCACCACAACCTGTCTCTCCTCTTATACGAGGTTTAAGATTTGCGTTCTTGTTCGCTGGATTTATATACGCGCGCGGCAAACAGCAACTTTATAACTCCATGGAGGCAACTTACAGAGAAGAGCAGGCCAAAAAGAAAATCATCCGTGACAGAGAAAATGCAATATTGAAAGCTAAAATTGCCGCTGAAGAGAACAAAGCCGTTCGTCTCTTTGAGACAGGACGACTTTTTGATACAGGTATGTAGTTAAAATTAATAAGAAGTATAATCCCTACAAAACAAATAGGTAGGAGCCTTAGAACCAATTCATATGTTTTTGAAGTCGAAAAGATAATATTTTTTTATAAATATTAGTCAGCGTGTAAAGAAAAGAGGTTGCATAGGCTTTTTCTGTTTAAATAGTAGTATAATAACTAAGACTGGGTTTATTTAAACAAAATCACCAAGAAACTTTGTATTTTTCCTTCCCAGACGCTGGGGCGTCCTATGCTGATCATGACGCCAAGCCTTGCAAATGAACAAATAAAAATTGAAGAAATCTTGCTTGCAATGACACACAATAAATTGTATAGATAACTGAATTAAACTTTATTATTAAGACTAACAGACGCTTCAATTCTATAATAGCCTTCTAAAACAACATAAGCATGTCTTAATAGACAAATACACATACGGAGGCACAAGTCTTTTAAATATCTCTACAGTAGCTATCAATCGCCTATCACCACATTTGCATAAATAAGAATAGGTTATACAACAACAAAAATCACAGACGTTGCCAACTTTCTCGTTCGAAAGTAAGAGAAGCTTTTCACTTTTCCCGCCGTGGTAAAATATCAGTTTTCTTTGCATTGTTACATAGGCGATTTAAAGACACCTTGTATAACTTTGATTTACGTACTTGAATTATAATACATATGTCATTGTGGATAAAAATGGTTACTTTCTATATCATGAGGTAAAATCATAAGATTGAATAGATACCCTGTTAACCGGTGCTAGTGATGGCAGTTTATCTAACGTAAGTAAACGGTATCTACCGGTTATTGAGAAAAAGAAAGTGCAAGCAATGATTGTAGATAATTTTGTATGTAATAAGTACGCTAGTAATAGTAGTTCAATGGTAATAAGTATGTAATGTAATCATTATGCAACAGCTAACAGATTTTGCAGCTGCTTAGCGCTAAGTAGTGCTAACCGGTGCGTTTGTTGTGTTTGCATAATCTACATTTACAGATTATAATTTACTAGAAATTGTACTGCATGAAAACGGCTGGTGCTTGCGATTTACCTGCCGGGCTTAAAAGTTATTATGTGTTGAACTGTCTGTCTAGAGTAATAGTAGGTACAAGACAGAAAGGTAGGTATCGCACATACATACATACATAAATCACGCCTATATCGCCGAAGGGGTAGGCATAGGTGAACTAGCACCCACGTTTCGCCAATTATGTTAGGTCCCATGTAATAGGTGGCGAGTCTATTGCCATTTATCGGGCACAGGTAGGTATCGCTAATTCTAATTCCACCTCCAGACAAGCTACACTAGCCCAGTGGCTAATCTATCGAACAAATACTTAGAATGCAAAATGTATGAAACTGACGTTTTACAGAGAAAATAACACGTCCTTTTTTGTTTTTTTTTCGTCAGGCATTAAAACAGGTAAATACCTACCTAATCGTGTTAATTCCCGTTCTCACCTATATTAAATAATACGTCCGTTTCATACTTTTGTTTTCTCTGCGTTTGAATAGATAATCTCTTGGCTGGGCCCTCAGGGTTGAGTACAGAGGCGAAGGGAGTCCCGCCGCTTAGGCAGCGACCTAGATCACCGAGGGGCTAAACCCTCCCGATCCCGAGTTCATGTTCGGGCCATGAGCCGCAGCCCGCCTCTAAGCTGGGTGGAGGAACTCGATGATAATGATGATGAAGATGAAGTCTTTCTATTTCTACTGCCTAGGCGAATCGAAGTTGACTTTAGGGTAATTTGCGCTATTATAATTGTATCTGTCTACCGTCGCGCGGCCACAGATTTAATATTACATACATACATAAATCACGCCTATATCCCCGAAGGGGTAGGCAGAGGTGAACTAGCAACCACGTTTCGCCAATTATTTTAGGTCCCATGTAATAGGCGGCGAGCATATTGCCATTTATCGGGCACAAAAGTCGCAGGGTCGCAGGCTAGGTGGTATAAGAGGAACGCTGCTGCCCATTCTTCATCACTGATTTATCCTTAGTCGCCTTGTACGACACCCACGGGAGAGTTTTGGGGTGGTGACAATTGTATTCTACTCTGCCGCCACCACGCGGCGTGATTAAATATTGATTGATATAATATATCTATGGGCGCGGGGCTTCGTCTTCCCGGTTTCTCATAACTATTCAGATTAACAGTGCTTTGCTCTGGTAGATACGCCATCATACATAAGTGCTTAATTGTACACATAGCTGCGAATTGGTGCGATCCGAATTCGCAACGCAGAAAACTGCAACGTGAATTTTTGCGATGCGATTTGGTGCGGCAAGAAAGATAAAAAGGGAAAAAGAAACAAAGCAGTAAGAAATTAAAGGAAAGTGCGATGCGAATCAATTCGCAAGTTTCTGCGAAGCGTCGTGCGAGTTCACTCGTAGATTTTTACCATGCGTTTTGTGTAGGTACCAGCCCTATGTCATATGTGTTGAAATATTTATGCTACAGTACTGTTATCAATAACCGACATCAAACCGCTAATTATCTCGATCATTCGTAGACTGTCGCATGAAGTCATCTAGCTAGACAATGCTAAAAATACAAAATCATTTACTACTACGTTCGCCCACAGCTTTTCCTATTTCATTGTATGAGCTCATGAAATTGCTCAGGGCAGCATGTCAACAAACGGTACGTTGGGACCTTGTTGAATTAACACAGGCACCATTTCCAGTTACCGCATTATGGCCGGGCCCGCTTAATTTGGTATGGTACTAAAGTACCTAATGAATTATAAAGTTCCGTTAAGTGTCAAGCCCACTGAAGCCGTCTGTCTGTCTGAGCTGATACAGGTTTAATATAATATTATCGCTTCTTAAATACAATGCCGTGGCCTAATGCCTTGTGGTGAGTGGTGATGGCAGAGCAGAATGCAATTGTCACCCTTCCGCGGGTGTCGTACGAGACGACTAAGAGATATGACAGCTTTGAGTAATAGAGGCATCATCATTCCTCTATTATCACTTAGCAATGCAGTATGCATTTACGTGCGCGATACATATATGGTACCCATCCCCTATTACCTACATGGGACCTAATTTAATTGGCGAAACATGGGACAGGAACAGGGCAGGATGAAAAAGTAAAACAAGTATTTTGTTATTCTACCCTTTATCTAGGTATGCGATAGTATGTTAATTAGTTTTTTGTGATTTACGGCGGTATACAGCTTTGTTGCTTAGCAGCTTCTGTTATTTATTGTAATACTTGTGGCCGCCCGCGGCTTCCCTCGCATTAATATCGGTTGTTATAGAGCCTATAGTTGCTTCTGGTGATTAGCGCGTTCAACCAACCAAACAAACAAACTCTTCAGCTTTATAATAATAATAAGTATAGATTACGAAAAATGCCAGGCAACTTAACTTTAGTAGGTAAGCTTACTTTTAAATGTGACGGCCGCCTTGGTCGAATGCTCAGATCGCTGGGTATTGGCCAAGAGGTCCCGGGTTCGAATCCTGGTAGGGGCAAAACTTTGTGATGACCACAAATATTTGTTCCCGAGTCATGGTTGTGTTTATGTTTATGTAGTATATTTTCAACATTTATATACATAATTATATTAAAATATGTCCGTCATCTAGTATCCATAACACAAGTGCTTAGGCTACTTACTTTGGGCTAGATGATAGGTGTGAGTGTAAAAAATATTTAAAAAAATATAAAAAAAAAAAAATGTAGAAATATTGGAACCCGCCGTCAGAGTTTTCCGTTTTCCGGGAAGGCACCTATTGCTAAAATGCGGTTTAGGTACATAATTAGGTACATTACAATTCCAGCTACGTTTCACCGAAAGTGAGATGCCGAGGAAGATCTCGTCCGGAGTTTGCTTCGAGAATATAAATTTAAGTGGGGAGACGTGATCGCTACAGTATTTCAGATTTCCCATAACTTTCTCGCTGGGTTTAGGTAGTTGAAGTTGTTATTACCGAGTTTCCGTTTTAGAGAAATTGTTTTCTAGTTTAGTTAGTCCGCTTGGGGAATTATAGTATAAATAATGATCGCCCGCGGCTTCGCTCCTGTTAATGTAGGTTGTTATATAGCCTATAGCCTTCCTCGACCAATGGACTATCCGACACAAAAAGAATCAGTACGTACCTACCTAGTTCCTGAGATTAGCGCGGTCAACCAACCAACCAAACAAACAAACTCTTCAGGTTTATAATATTAGTATAGATTATTCTGTACATTTAATTTTACAAGTGCTTACTTAAATAAATACATTGATTAAATACTGACACGAAGACGCCTATTTATCCTCGTAGTGGAATAATATTTATATGCTGGATGAAGGCTATTATTAGGAAGGTTAAGGCCCAATCTCCCTATATTCTTCCATACATAGGGAAGGCCCGTACCGCAGCAGTGGGGACATTAAAGGGCTGGTGATGATGATGATGACGAGGTAGGTGTACAAACGTTGGTGTGACAAGGTACTTAAGAACTTATCTACATAAGAACAAAAAAAAGATGCTGTCAAACATTTCTAATCGATTGTCATCCATAAATTGTTTTACGTAGAGCACCAGCAATTTGCTTAAAAAATTTTGTCATTGCGGTAATCTGCCGTGCTGTTGACTGTATCAAACGCGTTGTGCAAAAAATTACAATAATAAATTTTCGATATAGAAAATTACTAGCTGACATTGCAAACGTTGCTTTTCCCTTATCACCTAGGTAGGTATTCTCAGACTTACTAAATATTAACAACACAAAAGAAATAATAAAATCGGTCAAGCCGTTTCGGAGGAGTTTGATAATAAACACACATTGTGACACGAGACATTTTTATACAGGTATTTTTTAATATACCTATACAAGGTGTAAATTATTAAAGGTGCAGTAATAATTAAAGAAGTTATTCAGGCTATCAAAATGAACAACTTTAACTATGAGGCCAATAACAAAATCTCAACAAAACAACACCTCCCTATACAAACTTTTTTTTCTGTTCTGTTACACCTAGTATTTTTTTTCATCTCGAGATGGTGGATTGCACAGGAGGCCTTTGCCCAGCAGTGCACATGAGATCTTACAGGTTAATAAAATAATATTTTTTTAGAGATTTTTTAGAGTTCGATGACAAAAAGATTTTCTCTACAATGAACCTTGTCCGTTCCGCGTTACGGTCACATCTCCGAAGCTGCACAGTGCGCCTGCGCACCTCGTACCGTTACTCGACCGGTTCTGGGCACAATACCTTTTATTATTAATACAGTTTGTGGGGCGCAAAAATTGACGCTCAAATTGCCCGCTGATCGCGTTAACGCCACTGCGTTAATTTTCTTGGAGAGAGGCAATTAAATCGCGAATGCTTGTATGATGGAGTCGAGAGTATAATAATAATGTGTCTGTACAAAGATTTTGGTGGTTAGAAAAAGAATTTCGAAAAATTATGATCTTGAGGCGGGAATCGAATCGAAGAATTTCGGCAAGTTAATTAGTGTCTTGGGTGGCCGAGCGGTCAGGCACCTGCCCGGATAGCAGCGGACGCGGATTCTATTCCCGCCTCAAGATCATAATTTTTCGAAATTCTTTTTCTAACCACCAAAATCTTTGTACTAATTTTTCTAACATTTATATAATGTTAAAATTAAAATCGAATAATGTGTCTGTAGATACAGTATTATAGAAATGGACTGCTGCATGCTTATGTGCGCGATATATGGCATGACAATAGGCTCACCTTCTATTACGTAGGTTGGAGAAAAGTGAGTGCTAATTCACCTCTGCCTACCCCGTCGGAGATATAGGCGTGATTTTTACATTTAAGTATGAACTGTTACAAGAGGAAATAAAACGCAAAACAAACCGTGGTCGGGAGTAGAGGGCAGTTGCACCACTGTGTATAACAAAGGCCGGTCATAAAACTTTATCCAAAGCGTAGAGCATAGTACATACATACATACATACATAATTCACGCCAATATCCCCGAAGGGGTAGGCAGAGGTGAACCCACGTTTCGCCAATTATGTTTGGTCCCAAGTAATAGGTGGCGGGCCTATTGCCAGTTATCGGGCACAAAAATCGCAGTACTTTGCTAGGTGGTTAAAGAGGAACGCTGCTGCCCATTCCTCATCACTGATCTATCCTTAGTCGCCTTGTACGACACCGGGAGAGATTTGGGGTGGTGACAATTGTATTCTACTCTGCCGTCACCACACGGCCACGGTAGAGCATAGTAGGTATGGCAAAATGCAGCTATTCGTATTCCTTATCCTCTTCATCACATTACTGCCCAACTAACGTGTTAATGATGAATGTATACATAGAAAAGTGACACAAGGGACCGTCTAGAGAGACAACATTTGATACTGCTCAAAGTTTTAAGTGTGTATGGGGCCGTTTATGGGGCCCTTACCTCATACACGGGCAGTTCTGCCTGACCGGATGTAAATCCGGATCATGTGTGTGTAATCTGGCCTGAAGGAAAGTTCGGGTCA
This sequence comes from Cataclysta lemnata, assembly GCA_963931975.1. NCBI lineage: Eukaryota > Metazoa > Arthropoda > Insecta > Lepidoptera > Crambidae > Cataclysta > Cataclysta lemnata. Next base: position 13,835,907 of record OZ008347.1, on the reverse strand, counting down.
GTCGGCCGGATGGACTGAAGAAATTCGTTCACATCGGCCTGAGGGGCTATTCTTTAAATGAATTGGAATCGGTTTTGTGTTGCCATCTCTCTCAAACGTTGCTATCATACCTAATGAGTGAGAGTGACTGGTAGACTAACTGCCGCACTCAGAGACGTCAAATAACGATAATGAGTACTTACTGTCAAAAAATGACAATTCAAAACTAGTCGCTATTCTTGCCGGGTCTATGGTCTAGATTCAATTGAATTTTTTTGACATTAGGTACTCATTAAAGTTATTTGACGTCTCTGAGTGCGGCAGTTAGACGATTGCAATCGGCTTGCAGAGTTAGGTCACTGGCCGGAAGAATTGAACGGATTGTGTATGACAAATTAAAATTACACACACACGATACGGATTTGCATCCGGTCAGGTACAACTCAAGGCAAAACTGACCGTGTATGAGGCCCATATGTGTACGAATCCATTCAGGCCGAACTGAGTCATCTCTCAGTCTCTTTGTGTCAAAGTCAAAGTCAAAATTCATTTATTCATATCTGGTATGATTACAATACACTTATGAATCGTCAAGACGCTAGATACCGAAAACCCGTGTGTCCAAGAAAAAAAAAATAGTGGAGTCCGCAGCATGCCTCAGTCTGTAATGATAGGTCTCCCAAACCCGCCCACGCCCCGATCCGCAACGAAGCGCCGACCCTGCCGCGTTCAATACCAAGATGGTACTAAACGCATCAGGGCCCAACGCTCCGCTAGCAGAACGGCACGCAAGTAGGCTGTAGAGAAACCCACCATTGTCAACGAGTTATGACATTGCAGGTACATTGTAAATTATGCACCAAATACAATCCCACAACTCGCCAATCACATAAACCGAAACATGCCGCGCACTACCAATCATGTGTATGTGTATGGTAGGCATAGGCTTTACTGGAAAACTGAAAAGTTACAATAAAAAATATGATGTGACTGGAAGAGAAAGTAAGTGTTGTGCCGACAAGGGCAGAGGAAATAACAGTTGGCTAAGGGCGACTTTCGCAGTATAGAGTTATTAAATTATAACTCGAGTTAATTTAAATTTCTATCCCAATCTATATATCTAACTCTGTGAAAAAAATATTTAACCAAAAATTTCCCTGCAAGTCGGCTTAAATGTTTAAATTAAAAGTGTGTCAATCTATTTATTACCACAAGGTACCATTTTATAGTGCGGAGATCAAAGATCAAAAATAAAAAAAAAACCTCAAATGTTCGTACTATTGTTTGTTACATAGGTCTGCCTGCTAGTATGTATGTTATTGGCATGTTACTCGACAAATGCTAAAACGGAAGGGAAATTCCTGTTAGGTGTTACATATTGGTCGGCGCTAATTAGAGCACGGTGCGCATAACAAATCGATGTATCGGATCGTATCGATTAATCGAAACGTTTGATCGCGATTGCCGAGCGTCACGCTCTCGACTATTTTTTTAATCGGAAGTGAACTATTAAGCTCAATTGACACTTGAGTGGCGAGGATAATTCCATCATTGAGCTTTGTTAACATTTAGAATTAACTTTTAGACAACCTATTTAGTGGGTACATTTAATAAATCACACTAGACAAGCAGCACCACTCAACATCTGTATTCAGAAACCACAATAAAATATTTTATTGGATTTCTATTTGATGCCTGTCTTCCATGCTGGCATGGCAGAGAAACAATAACGTAGAATGTGGAAGCCCCCACTCATCCCATGGGTGTCGTAAAAGTCGACTAAGGGAGATTGCCCCGTGTATACCAATAAACACGTTGTGGCACCCGATTGGTGGAATGCAAGCCAACAGCATACTGAAAGAGGGTTGGTGTGAGGCAGGCGGCCGGCTGTAAAGCCTAAGCCAAAACCTTGAGCGGTATGGATTGGCATGTTGATATGAATCAAAAGGGAGTGAATGGCTTGATGACGTTTGCTTTTACGCCCATACTCAACTCATAGAGGTAAAGTCAACAGCGAGCCCAACCAAGTAAATTGTAGCTTTTAATTAATAAATAATAATATATATGTATTTTTATTTAATTTTTTAACGGCAGTTGACCAAACTTGTGTTATTACGCTACTTTCGGATAGATAAAAGGTGCGAGCGTAAGAAATATTTGTATAAATTGAATCACGCTAATTTTACCTATCTATTATTATATTTCGATCTTATTAGCAATTAAACACGATGCGTAATTGCGTATGCGCACTAATTAGTCGCTAGCACGCATTGCGAAAATTAAGATGGCGGTTATGCGTCAGATGCTGGCGCCAGATAGTCGTGCATTGCGGCGATATTATTTTGATATGAAATTTGTTCCCGAATGCTTCATGGTTAAGCCATCTCACGTCAGGAGCCGAAACGATGTTGTTTCTTATAAGCCGTATGGAAACTTCTGGACTTTGATGTCGAGGCGTACCATTTTATTTAGATACGTATCTATGGATCACTGGAAACGCATAACGATAATCTGGTTGTAAGTCTCAAGTAGGTACCCACTGAATATGGCTTCAGTATCTTCTATATCTTCTTTCTTCTTCCTGCTCCCCCACAGTTGATCTGGGTTCGGTGCAGTATATGTTCCATTAATATCGATCAATCGTCATCAAGCCATCCACTCCCTTTTGATTCATATGATACATCATATCGGAATGGTGCTGGTAATGAATGAATCTATAGAAAAGAGACGGAAAGGATCATGACATCGAGAGGCCAATTAACGGAGATTGGGAAGACAACATTCCAATCCAAACTGTTCAAAGTTTTGGTTTAGGTTTTACAGCCAGTCGCCTGGCTGACCCCAACCCTCTTTGGGTATGCTGTTGTTGGTGGTTTGATACTCTTCTAATCTAACTTTCCTGTTCCTTTTGATACTCGCTCTCTAGCTCGCATCCATTGTCTTTCCGCAACCTTTATTAGGGATAGTACAGAATTTTTTTGAATAATTATGATGTAGACTGCGGACCCGAACCCGCTTGTTCCTAAACTTTTTGATCACTTTCTGATCTATAAGTGTAATGCCCTAAAAATGTTAATAGGTTACTGCCCGATTAATCACTACATCCATTAAAATTTAGCATGGGTATGTACCTACATACCTACGCAAAATTTTATGATATATAATTTGGAGAATTCAAATTAATTCTCGCTAAAGGTGTAAGTTCCATTATACCTGCTACTGGAGCCGCGCTGGCATAAATTGCGAAAAGTTGAACTCACCAAAGAACTATTTATACTGACGATTTAGCTATAAAATAAATAGTGTGGACATTCCATTGTGCTAGATGCGCCAAGGTCGCGAAGTACGCCCGCCCACCTCTTCAATATTTTGACTGCTTCCTACATTCAGTGCTACTGAGCTTGGAAAATAATAATGTCACCTATTTATTGGCCTTTTTCTGTCATAATAAACAATTTCTTTATGCAATGGGTGAGTGCGAATGGTAGTTACGGTTTAGAATGAATTACTTGGACAACATAAAAATTAATATCTCATATTTTTCAACGAATATAGTATATTGTCATATTCTCACATCTGAAGAGCTATTTATTAGTTACAAAACAATAATAATTTATATATGCGGTGAATCTCTTCGTCGAAATTACATAGCATACTAGCAAACATAGCCTGGAAAAAATTACCAACGATTAAAACAAAACATAATACAGTGTCTCTACATAGAGACATACACTCATGAATCGTTAAAAACATTGGAAAAACGCGTTATGCAGTCAAAAGGTTTAGGTTTATCAAAATATTTAGCCCCATAACACTACAATTTTTATAATATAATCAATAAAACAGAAAAAAATTAAATAAAACAACATAAAAGAGGCATTAGGGTTTTTTATTTGTTTTGCTTAGTCTTTCTCTCAGGTTACCGAAATATGGCTTAGGCTTTGTGATTTGCGTCAGTTAAATTAAGGTTGATCGATTGCAGTTTCGTATATTCTGCCGTGCCTGTAACTTTTTATTGAATTATTTAGTTTGGAAATGTCAAAAATACACTTTGCATTGCAATAACCAAAAGATAAGGATGAAGTGCAGTTGGTTGTACTAGCTAATCATCGCTCTCACTCACTAACAAGAAAGCCTTATTTTGAGATGGCAGATGTCAAAGTCGTTGAATTTTCACATCGTCACATTTTACTCTCCCCGCTCGCCCTACAAACTGGCAGTTAGAGTTTGAAACATGTCGTAAACTACAATGTAGAGTTTCCAATGCGTTTCTTGGAAAACCGAATTGTATTTAGGGAGCATCTTTCATTGTAGGAAGTGTGTCAACATTTTTGTTCTGTAAAATTCCATAGTTTAAATAGAGTGATAAAATTATGCGTATACATACGAGTTTGCAATAGACCTGTTCAGACCCGAGAAAATAAAATTAAAAATATCTCTATTTATAGAAATTACAAAACATACTCTTTTTACCTTATTAATTTTCTTACAGTGTAGAAGTCAATTATTTGCTCTAGTACTTGACCAGTTTTTACTGGCAAGACTTCTATTTGGCGACTTCTAGGGAACGTTGTTGTTAGGTCATTGGACTCATCCCCCTATTATAAAACATGGTTTAAAATTGATCCTAACCCTGTCCTTCATCCAGCAAATAAAAGTGACAGCATCAGTTTTAAACTATAACTAACTTTAGTCTATGTTTTATAATAAGGGGGATTGTGTTGTAGAAAACACCCAAGGAATGTGGGGTGCATGTGTGATCTTAAAATGTGAGATGTGCAAGATTATCGTATCTCCTTTGCTTGTATTGTTCTAAATCAATAAAAGTTTTTTTTTTTTTCAATTATATAGGGATCTAACAATTTAAATTACAAAGAGACCTTATTGATTATCTGTTTGTAACAACTTAGGGCATTACCAGTTTGGACGCTAAGTAGAAAATTAATAATGCTTGAGATCCTTTGATTTACTCAAACAGTTCAATGCTGTGCAATTACAGAAGACTAGCAGAAGAGGGAAGTTAACATAATTATGTTTATGAAGACGTAGTGACAAGTTTATTTAAAAAGTAACTCTGGGGTTAGTTAAAATATTAGCAGTGAATAGAAAAAAGGGACGAGGCCTAGGCTATACAGGTACATTATTAGGTTTGTTAATCAAATTGAAAGCATAATCAAGTAAAGACAGGTCAATAGGTCAAAACCGACATTTACAGGCACGGTATATGACATATGAGGACGTTAATTCTATTGTGTTAGTGTTAGTGTTAGCCGTGTGGTGACGGCAGAGTAGAATACAATTGTCACCACCCCAAATCTCTCCCGTGGGTGTCGTACAAGGCGACTAAGGATAAATCAGCGATGAGGAATGGGCAGTAGCGTTCCTCTTATATCACCTAACAATAGTACTGCGACTTTTGTGCCCGACAAATGGCAATAGGCTCGCCACCTGTTACATGGGACCTAACATAATTGGCGGAACGTGGGTGCTAGTTCACCTCTGCCTACCCCTTCGGGGATATAGGCGTGATTTATGTATGTATGTATGTAATTCTATTGGATGAAGCTACAGACGTATAAAAGTCCGTCTATGCCCTTGGAAAGTCATGGACAAACTTATGTGCTGACCGGATCCACCGAGTCGTTTATATCACTTAGTCTCAATGGCTCAAGTGCTAAAACGATCTAAGAACTCTTACGTTGTCATAGCAAAATGACATCTATTAACTAGGCAACTGCGGTACAAACGAATTGTGCCAAGAACTGACGCCATCTCGACGTCCGCTGCGTCACAGGAATGAATGATTCATCAAAATTGAATTTTCGCAGTCCTCACGCCAGTTCGTACTGACTAATATTCATACACACTAGATGCATAAATCAGGTCTGTTTATCAGCGAAGAGGTAGGCAGAGGTGTACTGTACCGACACCCAAATTTTACAGCCCATATTAGGGGTACAATTTATTTGTACTGTTACAAACTATAGCTGTTTTCGAGAGACTATTCTCAGACAAAGCACCTTAAAAATAAAAGCACCTAGCAATTAACTGCAGTTTACGTTTCCGATGTAAGACAAAAGGCTCGTCCCCTATTATATGGGGCCTAGCATAATTAGCAGAACCTGGATCTTAATTCACCTGCCTACCCCTTGGGGATAAAATAAGCGTGGTTTATGTATTAGAGTAATTGGGATGACAACATTCCAATCTATCTAGCTCAAGGGCTTGGCTGAGGTTTTACAGCCCGTCATCGCCCTATTTTGGGCATATTATGCTGTTGGTGGTTTTGCCCTCTTGGTCTCCACCGGGCAATGTCCCTTAGTTGACTTTTACGACACCCCAGGGTGACTCTAGGCTGGCACATTCTAAGTTATTTTTTTCTGTTATGGTGTGTTACTAGAATAATGTTGCTTAAAAACAATGGAGTATAAATAGGCATACACATTTGACTGTTTATTATAATCGTGCGCATTGAGTGAGCACTTTCTATAATAATAAAATAAAATATTTATCAATTTTTAAAAGGGCAACATAACTTGTAAAGCCAAATCTCTATTTGTAAGACTTGATGGCTTCGGTCTATTGCTATCTTTCGTGCGGTAACTAGCCTTACATTCTCTACCAGACCTTGACCCTTACTAAGGTTAAAAGCTCACCAACCGATCTCACTATTTCGTGTTTCACAATAACATTCAGCCCAGTGATTGTGATAATACTTTAACTGCCGCACTCATAAGACGTCAAACAACGTTAATGAGTACTTAATGTCAAAAAATGACAATTCAAAACTAGTCGCTATTCTTGCCGGGTCTATGGTCTAGATTTAATTGAAATTTTTTGACATTAGGTACTCACTAAAGTTATTTGACGTCTCTGAGTGCGGCAGTTAGTGTTATAACTACATATTTGTATTTGACACCGGTACGGGAAGACAAAATTGATCGAAAGGTCAAACCCACCAAATAAATATGCCTGTATTACCTTTATCTGTTCTTGAGAATGCAATGAGGTTATTTATTTTTTGCCTTTTTGTTGTATTTACAACACAACATTTTCAGAGTCGAAATAGAGTTGAGATTTTTATTACAATAGCGTCTATAACTTCACTAGCCATCTAATGTAGCTACCTCCCCACGGCTGGGGCATTGATTAAGCTGTGTCTTCGCATGAAAGAATATAAGGAGAATGGGCCATAACCCACCACGCTGGCCCAGAGCGGATTGGGATGCAGGTGGATGACCAGCGGATTTACGTTTATCCCCAAAGTGGTAGATATATTAATAAGTACATTTTGGTCACCTACACTAGGACCTATGTTATAGCAGTCGAGCATGTTGAACTTTACCGGTTACGCTTATCCCAGTATTTTAGGTGTTACATGAATATACCGTTCCTTAATTGCCTGCTTTGCCCTTATGCAATACATACTTCAATCCAAAATCAGCTACGTCAGTGCGATATTACAAAATTAGAATAAAACAAAGTCAAATAATCTTAAAATATTATTTTTTATACATAATACCAAATGCACTAAGTTCAATAGATTATAACAAGGAAATGCTATGTGATGTCGAAATATGTTATGTGGAAATCGTGACCTAAAAATGTTTCTTAAAATTCTATCATTCCATTGCTATAGTCGGCCCCCATAAAACATGAAAGTTGCAGGAATTCGTAAACATTTTTTTTATCCTTTCGACAAATCCAGTTGACAAATTAAAAATTATCGAATCGCCATTTGTCAAACTGGCCCGTTTGAAAAGGAGAGCAGATTAATATAGCATTTAAAATTGAGTCTAGAATTATTGACATTAAGGTAAATTTTTACCTGTCACTGTATATGCTATGAGCGGCTCTCGAGCATTTCTATACAAAAATAAGTCCAATTAATAAGAAACCTCATTACAATGACACAAAACTCTATTTTAAACGCGTTCAAAATATGCTTTCCTCTCCGCGCCGATCTGTGTGAACGGACCCTTATACTTTGCGTGCCTTACACACGTGACACGTGACTAGCAAATGTTTTGAATACAACAATAATAATTTTAGTCCCGTCATGCTCACGTGGATTCTACGTTTCTATCGTCAAACAAACGTAAATTCGACCTTTCGCCTGCTACGTGACTCACTCCTTCCGGACCCCTACCGAGCTTTCTATTAAAAACCAACCTTGCTTTGGCTTTATTTTTAGCCGCAATGCTTTTATTTGATTTCCAAAAATGTACCTATCTCGCTGAAGCTGCTTGGCATCTATTTTTGATACTCGTGTCCGCGATCCAACAACGTGCTATCGGAACGCCAGCTTGCTTTAAGAACTTCGACTTTGTCAGCTTAGCTTTACGATTACTTTTTGTCTGGCGAAATAAAATGGGTAGACCTAAATTTTATACAACGAATAGAATAGCAGTGGCGGCTAGAAATTTATGCTGCAGTACTTAAAACAATTTATAGGCTGTTATCCTAAGTCGAGTATTGTAATAAAAAAGAATTAGGAACTTATATATTTATACACTATACCAACTCAAAAGAAAGAACATACGCATTGCTATTTTATTGGACCAACAGAACAAATAGCGAGAGGTATAATTGTATTACCTAACATAATTGGTGAAACGTGGGTGTTAATTCACGTCTGTCTAACCCTTCAGGGATAAATGGGCGTGATATGTATATGTATAATTTTATAATAATATTAAGTTTACCAGACTCCTACTCACAATAAAACTATTTAGATACATACCGAATACACCACGCCTTTTTATGTATTCTGCTTTAGCGTAGCTTGTAAGCACAAGTCACAATCATTCATATAAGGCATAATATACATACACACATACATAAATCACGCCCATATCCCCGAAGGGGTAGGCAGAGGTGAATTCTCACCCGCGTTTCGCAAATTATGTTAAGTCCCATGTAATAGGTGGCGAGCCTATTGCCATTTATCGGGCACAAAAGTCGCAGTACATTGTCAGGACGGTAGTATAAGAGGAACGCTGCTGCCCATTCATCATCACTGATTTATCCTTAGTCGCCTTGTACGACACCCACGGGAGAGATTTGGGATGGTGACAATTGTATTCTACTCTGCCGTCACCACACGGCTAAGGCATAATATAATATTCAACAAATTGAAAAAAAAAACAAATAAAAATGATTCTAACTGCTATGGGACGCAGCCGGAACAATAGTTTTTATAGAAATAATCCTCATAAATTATGAGTTGGGTGGCCCCCCTATGTGGGCAATAAAAATGAGTTTCTTGCCTAAGTTTGTTATTTCTAATTATTCGCAAATAGCGTCCATTGTTTAGTCTATATTGATTATTGAATATTGATTATGTCGGCATCAACCAAACGATATAATCTATTTATTATTTATTATCTACATATCAGCTCTTCATAGTACCTACTTTATCATACATAGAGGGCGAGGTTATTGGCATATATTGGGCACGTGAATCGCGGTATTGTTTGGTGGCATACCACGAAAGCTACTGACCTCATTCCTAAGCTAAATTAACCTTACCTTAGTCGCCTTTTACAACACCCGCTGGAGAGATAGGTAAGCATGGAGGCTCATTTCTTAAAAGAGAGGCATATTTCTTAAAAATATTAGACTAGCACAGAAATTTCTGATAATATAAAAACTGTTGTAGCCAATAACAATGGCCCTTGTTGTGTATGGACGTCTGTACCTCCGTCAATACCAGCCATTTGGCTCACCGATCTGGCGTTAGTTGACTCGAGACTGAAGGCAATTAACACTTTTGTCAGCTGTCATCGGTATCGGACGATGAGACGAAGTTTGCAAATAATATTCAAGACTACTAAGTAGTTAACAAATAGTCAGAAACACACCACAGCTGTTGTACGAATGTGGGGAAGGGAAAAGGTTACTGCACACTTTACTTAACGTAAAAGATAAAGTGTGCTTTTGAAACGAACTCGATATAGTAGAGCTTCAGACATTCGTCTTCGTGAGCTTTTTCTTATCTATACATTCATACATACATAAATCACGCCTATATCCCCGAAGGGGTAGGCAGAGGTGAACTAGCACCCGCGTGTCGCCAATTATGTTAGGTCCCATGTAATAGGTGGCGAGCCTATTGCCATTTATCGGGCACAGAAGTCGCAGTAGGTACATTGCTAGGTGGTATAAGAGGAACGCTGCTGCCCATTCACACAAGGCGACTAAGGATAAATCAGTGATGGGATCACTGATTTATCCTTAGTCGCCTTGTACGACACCCACGGGAGAGATGAGAGGGGTGGTGACAATTGTATTCTACTCTGCCGTCGATACACGGCGAATCTATATCTATACATCTATACATTCAGCACCAAGAATTATGAAATTTCATAGGCATTGTATCGGCAACGCCATAGCGGTGTACTAACAAAGTATTGGTAACCGAGAAATGGTAGAACAACTTAAGAAAAGTGCAACAGTTGATATAATAAATAACAAAGGAGTCAAAACTAATACTAGATCTTACGACTGACAGTAACAAGGCAGTACTGGATTGGATCACGATTACAGTGTCTGGCTGGCAGCACTCAGAATATAATATATTAGGTATACAAGAGGCGATAAAATACAGTATAAGCGCGGTCCCCGAGCGCACTGGCTCAGAGTCAGAGGAATATCTTGCCTATTCGCTGTTGGTTGTGGTCAAACCCATCATCATTTCATTTAAACTATTGTCAACATAAATGTTGGACACCACAGGAGTTTCAAGAATTGTCACCGATTATCTCATACATTAATAATTATCTGAACATATTATGGTTTATTAGGTAATTGTGAGTATTTAAAAAGTGTCGGTCATGGTCAGTCAAAAAACAATTCATTTCAAAGTTCCCTAGTATTTATTTTCGGCAGCAATAAATAATAGTTTACAAGTGAACAGACATTGAAGTCTGGCAGTACGAAATGACATCTGAATGTCGTAACGAGGTTTTGAAAATTATTTCAACAACTGTACAACAGGTTTAATAGAGTTGTAAATATTCACTTCTACAGTCAATTGCTCGTACCAGAAACCATTTCCTGTCGATATGAGGAACAAGCAGGACAGTCATTAATGTGGCATTGAAATCGGATGAGAGTTTTTAAGATAAACATTGCTCTATGAACTGAACGATCGTTTGAAAAGAGAGATTCTCGAGTTGTAGGAAATAAGTACGTATTGTTTGAAGGTTTATCATGATGGATTAATGACCTAATAAGGTATATAGAAGGTGCAGGAAACCTAAGAGTGCAGTAAATCTAAGGGTGTAGAATACCAGTAAAGTAGTCCAACTTTGTTTATTCTCATATCTGAAGATAATTACGAATCAAAATAATTCTGGGACGATGAATTTTGTGAAACAAAAGAAATGAATTTACATATTATTGTGGAGTTGTAATGTCACGTAGTCAAAATTACGTCTATCTTATACCACCTAGCAATGTACTGCGACTTTTGTGCCTGATAAATGGCAATAGGCTCGCCACCTATTACATGGGACCTAACATTATTGGCGAAACGTGGGTGCTAGTTCACTTCTGCCTACCCCTTCGGGAATATAGGCGTGATTTATATATATAATTTATGTATATAATATAATTACCCCATAATATTTATTAACTAGCAATTAGATCTTGAGTCAATGACATTGCAAGAGAGACGCTATATATTTTATTGAATACGATGCGGAGCAACGAAACCATCCATGCACATGCCTGCTTTGGCTCTTTGCCAATGTACACTATTGATCAAACACTGGCCTTATAGAGATAAATATGCTAAAGGGAAAAAAAATTGGTACCTATTAAAAAAAGAAAGTAAATATTGTTATTTTGTTGGTTGTGTACGTATGTTACTAAGATTATTATGAAAAAATATTAGAAGAGATAAAAATCAGAAAAACCTTAGATCCACATTAGAATATCATTTTTTTTTAATTTTCCTCTTTTTTCTTTAAAGGAGATATAAAAAAATCCCTACAACGTTTCCATATTTCTAAGTTTAATATACATAGTTACTTCGCTTTGCCAATGATAATAAAAAATATATATCAAATTCGTGAATTCTAAAAAAAACTTTTTTCTTTCCTTACCCCCGAATACAGAAACGCTAATCAAATTTGGAGCACGTCTTAAAAAGTTAAGTGGACATTACCTGTCAGAATTTGTATGGAAAAACTTCAATTTTGACAACATTTAAATGTTAAGCAAGACTCAAACTTTTATTAGCGTTTCTATATTCGGGGGTTAACAAACTTTTTGATTTGTATAACAAAATAAAAGAAAATCTTCAATTGTGTTTTGAATTTAGATATTTAATTTTCCAAACTTGAAGATAGTTTTCAAGGTAGGCGCAGATTTTCCACTGTTGTCATACCTAGAAGCGGAATGAAAACAGTGGAAAAACTGCGCCATCGCTTCCACCTACAAACTTACGATCCCGAAATCAGTATGGAGTCATAGCAAACTTCGTTAGGTTAGAACCTGATCTAGAACAACATGCAGAGGAAAAGTGCCTAATAACAATCATAACATACTTCCTAAACAGCTTCTAAATTGGTATCCCCGCACCAAACAAAGTTTACCGATTACTACGCGGCACTCCGGGTGATTCACTGAGTTAGTCCGGATTGATTTATTGACTATGTTTATGTTTCCTTGAGACAATGTTGCTGAATTACAGTTGCATACGAATGTTGGTGGAGTTATTGCTCTGGGTAAATAGAGGACGAACATGATGACTGAGACAGTAAAAAGGTTGCTTCTTGCAATGATTCTTTGTTTTTATGAGATGGCAATAAACTGTAAACCGCATTTTCCTTAATTGCCACATTAACAAACTACATATTTTCATAATAACCATACGGATCCTCTTTAAAAAAATTACGTCAATAAAAACAGCAACAAATAGTAGATTATATAACGAGGGCGGTAAAACAAAAAATGTCTCGAGTATTAGACGCTCGAGCTGAAGGCGAGGGCGTTTAAAATGAGTTCAGAGGCTTTATGTTTTACCGCCCGAGGTAAGTTAATAATCTTATGTCACCTCCTGACCAGGAAGTGGGATTTTCCGTACGCGTAGCGGGTGGAAAAGGCCACTTTATGATGGTCAGGTGTGACATAAAACATATTTTAAATCTAAGAAATGTTGTTAATTGACTGCATTGAATTATTAAACATATTAAGCATTAGGGATTGGAATGTTGTCATCTCAGTCATTCTTTCCGTTTTTTCTCGACATGCTCCTTTCATAACTTTTCTATACATTTGTCACATGCACCTTTCCGGTACGAAGAATAATATTATGCTGATATTTTTTCGTGAATTTGGAGTTGCTCCCATGGTGAAAATTGTTCAGTTTGATTGTCTGAACGAATTCCAAAAATGGTTGCAGTGACCAAAAAGTCTCCTGATATATAGGCGTTATGCGAACCGCACCTTTATGATAAGATAATCGATTCAATGAAGACGAGCAATATGAATACGCTATTGTTAGAAGGCAAAAGACTAGCATTATTTGGTTTAGCTGTTTCAAACCTTATTACAGTTGAAATAAGTGCACTTATTGGACGATTCAATGAACGAGTGTCTTTTGTCTGCATAATGTACGATTCGCTGAAAGTCGCTTCGATTTGACACGATTTTGTCTCACGCTTCAATTCGTCACGAAGTCACGACACTTTGATGTGGTAATACATATTACTTTGCGATGTGAACTATGGAACTTCATATGAAACACAAGACTTATATCCAAAATCTTCGTGGTTTTATTCAGGAGACAGCATTTTTGAAAACAGGTGCGTTTATTACAAAATTTAAGTCCCTTTTCACAAATATTTCTGTATTGTTTACTGTTATTTTAACATTTTATATTATATAACTATTTATTTGATTAAAAAGGTTAATGCATAGAATCGCTTCCGAAACTTAGTACAATTATAGAAGCTATACGGAATAGAAAACAAATATTCATCTGAATATTACACTTATCCGAGAACAGTAGTCAATAATATGATTTCTAGACAGACTTCTCTTAAGTATTTAATTGAGAACAGTTCTGAAAAAACGATTTAAGTATCCATAGAACAAAATAAACAACACAAAACTGTCTGGTGAAAAGGTGTTTTAATTAGAACCCTGGGCCGTTTGTCACAAACACAGAATGTGTCTTTTAATGATCTTTTAGTGACGCATTTCCCACTATATGATGCGGAAAGTAACGAGCACAGATACTGGATACTTTTATATTTTCGCCGCCAAAAACTAATCGCAAACGCGTTAATATATTACGGCAGCAATTAATGAAATTGAGCTAGCCAGACATTGAACATTCACAACAGGGAAAACAGTGAACGTTTTTACAAACCCTTTCCTAGAACTGAGTATGATAGGAATAATGGTTACAAAGACGTTCAAATGCGGTGAATGGTCGGATAGGAATTTAAGATTTTGTTTATTTATGCATTTGCGGTTAAGAAACTTTTCCACGGTGGCCTGGGAATGAAAACTGACGTAGTATGTACCAGCCCCGACCCCCAGGAGTGTCGTAATAAAGTCGACTAAAATTGACCAGCGTACTGCTATATCAATGGCATCTGGTCGATATGAATGGACTATTCGCCGAACTCTAATAACCTTATAAAACAGGAATATGGCCATTGGTGACTATAAAAACATCGCACAGGTTGATTTTAAAAGCGCTCTTTTCGACTGTTTCCACGGCAAGTGTTACCCAACAGTTACCAGAGACGTTTCAGAAAAATTACAAGACAGCAGTAGTAGGATGTGATATTTTTACACACTTAATACCGGTGCGTCATTTGATTTATAAGTTAGTTGACAGTTGATGGTTCCAGCCACAAGTCGCCTTCACCTTGACGCGAGCTCTGTCTCATGTCACCGGCGACGCCCGTGACACTCGCCGGACCTCGCCAAAATAAACACCTCCAACACTGATACTTGTGCATCAGATTGGATGGATTTCTCAAAAGACGATGAAAGGCAAGGGATTGAATGACTTTTTGATAGCTAACCGAGGTTTATGGAAGTATAGAACTAACTGTCCCGACTCCAGTTAATCCGGGAACAGGGCAGGCGACTGCAGATGAAACTCCCATTCTCCAGAAGACTATAAGACATTCCATTCGGACTCAAATAAGTCGCTAGTTCAGAAATAAACGCGCGCAAGTCACGATCAAGGACGCTCCTTAGAATAGACCCTTACCGGCACCGATCGGGTCTTGGTCCTCGTGGTGGTGATGGTTTCCACTGTCTCCGTGGTCTCGACCATGTCGGCTTCCACATCGTCGTCGCCTTTGTTGCTCCATGGTCCGAAGAACTCCGTCATGATTCACTAAATTCCCAATCACAGGTAGACCGACACTTCACTGCACTAGAACTAGAACCAAACGGAGCACTTGTCGCTATAAATCTTCCAATATTCCTTATCGAGCTGTCGGTTTTTGGTGGCGTTGTGCACCCATTGCAGCGGGATCACCACCGGAGACACATCGGTCGTTTATTTTATACTAGTCCCGCGGAACCGCACCGTGGAGGCGGCCAGAGCTGGTCTTGTATAAAATCCTACTGGAAAACTGAAATAACTGCGGCGAACAAAAAGCACCCGCCAAATCATTTCACGTGCGAGCGTATTATTAGTTGGACGATCTAGTCGAAAGAGCTAAGTGTCGCTGCGGCCTTTTACACGAATAAACCACATTGATATTGTTTTTTTCCGCGTTTACAATTTGCTTGGCCAGTCTCCTGAGGTTATTCGCTTGCGCAGATTTGGCTTATTTATGAGGACGTAAATGGCTATTCGCTGTCACCCCTAAAAGTATTGTTTCAAAACAATTGAACAGCTCAGTCGTCAGCACACGATCAGAGAATTGACTTTTCCTGTATAATTGTTGAACCGATTGTTATTATTCGTCGATTTTGTAAGTTATATGTGACACGAGTACGTTTTGTACTTAATCCGGTACATAATTTTACGAGAATTGGCTCGATTTCAGCGTTTTTATTATAATACAAATCAACGGCAGCTATTTTCGGAACAGTGGACAGAGAGACATGGTTCTTTAAAATTAGTACTTTAAATCAGATAAATTGAGTTATCCAAACACCCATCTGTCTACTGGATTGTTACACAACATGTGCGGATAATAAGTATTTTATGTTGGTATTACAATATTTTACGCATAAAGTTATTTAATCAATTATATTTTTATGATTGCAAATGAATGTCGCTCGCTGATTATTTAATGTGGTCAGTTTCCTTTACTGCCGGGGATACGCTTTAGAAGCGTAATAATATTATGAAGAACTTTGCATAATCTGTTTAAACTTGCAAAGGTTAATATAGCATGTAATACAAAACTGTTTTAATGTCTACAGTGACTTTGACCGTAAACTTATTGATAATTGACAAAATCGATTAAGACTTTTCAATTTCAATATATTGTACCAAATGGATAGGCACATTACACAGTTTTTCAATAATCATAACACAATCATAATATCTATTAGGAGTTGCCTGATTTCCGAAAGTACGCATGCATCAATAAGTATGACAGACAGGTATGAGATATTGTGATTCATTGTGATTTGTTTCTATATCGTTTAAACAGAGATTGGCTACATTAACTTTCGATTAGCATTTCTATATTTTGATACATAATTAAGTGATTTAAAAACATTGTACCCATGTTAATCCTACCGCAACGGCAACATTCTTCATTTGAGTGGCATCAATGGAGTATATTTCATCACCTACAAATTGGGCCACTTGAATAGTGTTTTCTTTAATTTATGGAAGACACAATTAATTAACTTAAATAAATTTATAAGAAAATAATACTTATGGTAGCTGGCTGACCGTAAGGCTTGTAAGGTACCGTCTTTTCCTAGATATTTTCGATGATACTCTTGACAAGATTAAAAGCAGTGATTCAATTTTCCCATACTAAGTAAATTTTAAAATACATGCATTGTTGGGTATTCTGTTTTATTAAACTGATAATTTTGACTGTTTGAATTTGAACTGTTAATAGTATTTACTATTCGTATATTATGTTTAAAAAAAGAGACTGTGATTATCACAAGAAACAAATGAAAAAAGCTGTTTCATTTGATTATAAAAATGAAAAGTCTACTATTGGTTCAGGGGATTTGTATCTTTAGTTCAGAAATCCTTATGCGGCAATACTCAGAAGTTTGTAGACAAAAAGTTAACAAATCTCCTGAGCCTTATTATCAAAGGGGATTTGAGGAATAAGCCGGCAATTTCATTCTGCTCTGCCGTCATCAAACGGCGTTTAAAGAATAACAATTAAATTTCAGGGGAAAGTTTTCTGGAGATAGATTGATTGATAATGTTCGATTTACACATCTATTTCGCGTATATATGGTCCAAAGCCAGTGTATTTAAGAAAAAAACCTTATTTTTGAAAACATTGTTGTATGCAGCCGTCCAGAGCCGGGTCGGCGTAGGCGCTGACAGCTCCTCCACTTAATATAAATACGCGGCTCTCCTAACAGCCCGCGATAAATCCGGACCACGCCTCGACCGATAATCGAACGAAAACTATTTTAACGACCCATCGATAGAGTCCTTAATCGTGTATCCGCTTCGCTAAGTTCCTGATTCCGTTCGTTGAACTGCGAAAGTGTATCTTGTGCCTACGACGATACGGTCGCTGTTCAATGTCGTGAGAGTTTTGAATAATTTTATGCTTGAGGTGGGTAATCAATCGATGTATGCAAGAAGATGTGTTGTGGACTGGAGTAACAGATGGCGGCCGATAGCGAAATCGCTCGTTTAGAGACTGTGGAATATTGAGTTAACAGGGAATCGCGTCGGACCACCTACGCGTTTACGACGAAAACAACAAGATATCTTTTGTAAGAATAATGTTATGACGTACTGGCGCATCAGTAGTTTTTTGGCGCATTCTTCCGTCCGTTGGACCTAGAACCTTACGTACCCACAATACGTAACGTACAATTTGATGTAGAAATAAACAGGCACATCTAGGTGTAGGGTGCGCAAGATGGCTACAGTGGGCACATATATGTATACACATGTATACATATAAAACGTTTTCAAGTATTAATTGAAGTTCTGTATGAGGTGCGACGTGTGTCTGTACTGTAACCATAGCAACCCACTTCTGCGCATTCAAAATTTAGTTTAGACACTTTTTCTTCTATTATACTTGCGCAGACGACCGCCATTTTGGTTCAACTTACGTGCCGGGAACTATAGTTAATACATATTGCATGTCTTCAAATTCATTGTTATAAAATTTCCTAAACAAATGAACCTACGCATCGAGCGTGTATGACATACCTACTTTTACCTTTTTGGTATTACTAGATAGTTCATACAATATTTTTATTGAATTAAGGCACCCAACACTCGGGCCTTAGAGAGAACGCCAGACACTTGATTGTCGTTTTCCCAACAAAATTCTAACAGTAAATCGGTGTGCCAAGTCCTGGGAATTCCGAGTCCCAAGCATTCATTAGTTTTTACTCCCTAAGCGATAAGATTCAAATTTGTACAAAAAACGGTCCAGAGCTAAAATTACCTTCTCATCTCACGTGACGCTAAATTCATTGTTGGTCCCTCCATTGCTTTGTGCAGTCCCAAGGTGACTTACCTGCAACAGACAAGAGAATTAGACAACGGACGCGGATGATGAAGGGATTTTGCTGCGACAGAAATAGTTGTGACTTGTGACGGGCGGACATGCGGATATGCGCGGGCGCAGCTTCCGTGTCTCTGTCATTGGCCCAGAATGAATGTTAGGGCTACTGTCTCTCTCTGTTTGAGACTAATTAATAGACACGCTCGATTTCGTTGGCTTTTGACTGGGGGTTGGCAATGAGGAATCAATTTGAATAGTAACTAATTATTACTATAAAAAAGAGAGCCGTGGGGTGGGCAGAGCAGAATACGGACTAAGCGATAAAACAGTGATGAGGAATAGGCGTTCCTCTTACACCACCTAGCAATGTACTGCGACTTTCATGCCCCGATAAACGGCAATAGGCTCGCAACCTAATTACATGAGGCCTAACACAATTTGCCGAAACGTGGGTATTAATTCACCTCTGCCTACCCCATCGGGGATACGGGCCTGATTTATGTATATATGTATTCAAAATAGATTCGATACCAAAAGAACACCCGCTGCTTAATAAGGAACGGATAATTATTTAACAAGTATTTTGTTGTAACGTCAGTTGGAACATTTCGTGCGCTTACGCAACGTCCACACGCGACGTGCGCCGCGTGCTTTTTACAAGCCGCGATGAATATTCACGATCGATGTTTCTTGTTGCGCTGCGCCGATCGACCCTTTCTATCGATTATCGAAACGTATTTGATTAACTGAAATACTTAATACTGTTTGGTTTAATTACGTATATACCTTTTATTTGACCGAAAAATACAATACTATAAGAAAATTACGGTGAGTTCTACTCTAACTGTTCTAATTAGGAACTCTTCTCTTCTCTTAAACTTACAAATATAACTTAAAAAATAAGTACTTACGTACTTAAAATACTTAATATTTTTGGTAAATCTAATACTCAATATTTTTATTATAAACCATAACGAACAAAAAGGTGTTAAAGTAATAATAAACTAGAGCATTATGGACCCTGTTGGGCACGCAAATAGGTGTAAAATAAAGACGCCCCTTTTGTTGTGCAATCAAGCGAATTTAATTTATCAACATATAATTAATTTACTTAAGTTTGACATCGATAACACTAAGCAGCATTATGAGTCGGAGATGTAAAATGAACAGCAAGATAAACAATACAAAACTCCTCTACAGCCATCTGTCAACCTCAATTTATTTGATTTGTAACCAAAAGTCAATTGAGAAAGTTATCTTAGTCAAATAATTTTAATAATAATATTTATTAGTTTTAATAGTATTATGTTTGTGAAAACACACAAAAATTAAAAAGAAAAAAAAATCTGACCTAATTTTCATTGTCCTAAAGTCCTAATATCATCACCTGCCCCTTGACTACCTAATACTAGCACCTTCCGAAGTACGGAACCAAGAAGTAAGCTATTATCAAGAGACATTAAATAATTTAATAAAGATTTGCAATTCATTATTCCGATTTTCTAAACTTGAAAGTTTCCGTTGAATGTACTTATTTAATTATTCTAATGGTTTACACCCAACATAATTTTGACTTACATAATATTACGTAAGCAATTTAAAATTTAAATTAAATCCATGATATACCTCAACATGGATTGCAGTGACACAGTGTAATGCATTATTAGTGAAAAATGCGTGACGTATAATAAAAATGTATAAAATGGGTCAATATAGTGCGGCAGAAGCTAATCCGAGGTAAAATTATTTTTTCTTCGGCAAAAGATTTATGCTCGACATTCGGGTTTCAACATTGCTCGTAAATACTTTGGCATATTCATTAGAAAAGACAGTCGTATTACAAAGAAAAAATATTTATACAATGTTCAAATCAAACAAAAACCGAATATCTACTAAGACAGTCGATGCATCGGGACATATGTACTTTAATTTAATTGGCTTGCAGTTAGATTGCATTTTTCTTTACCCCTCCTGCCGCACTCGGAGACGTCAATAAACGATAATGAGTACTGAATGTTAAAACATGACAATTCAAAACTAGACTCTATTCTTGTCAGGTCTTTGGTCTAGATTTAAATGAAAATTTTTCACATTAAGTACTCATTAAAGTTATTTGACGTCTCTGAGTGCGGCAGTAAGTATTTAACTAAACCCATCTTACTTTTTTACTTTCCCCTAATTCTTTTACTCTTTCTTTTCAATATACTAATCTGGATTCTTTCGTCTAGTTTTTATTTAAGAACATACACTTCAGTACTTACAACATAATTATTATAACACCTAAGATTTTTTCTGTCATGTAAAATCATTACATGCACCTAACTTTAACAATAGAGTTCACTTTAAGATTGTTTAAGGTATTAGGTAACTATCTAGTAGACCCCCATGTCTTCAAACTTAACGAAGCGTGAAGAGTTGAAGCCATTGCCTCATAATATATGGGGTCTTCAGAGGTGAATGACCCTTCTTGGTACAAAGAAGGCAAAACCTGTGCAATGCTACAATTTTATGCAAGCGGAACATTGCAGAAGTGAATTAAAAAGGTACAGTCGACATGTGAATTATATTATGTAGGCCAGGCTTATACACAACTATCAAACGTCACACAAAAGACCGAAGGAATGCAACAATAATTTTTAAATTAGTCAGTTTGTGGTAATTTGCCGCTTGGGTAGGTACTCTTTATTTTCATAATAATAAATATAATAGTAGAAAAGAAAACTGAAACGACCTATGGTGATAGGATAAGGAGGCAAAGGCCGGTCTTTGGGTGAGTGACCTTTGATATCTAGAAATAGACATTTACGGTGTTATTACAAAAAAAAGTATATAAGTCGTGTTTTGTTTAAGAAGTAACTAACCTGCATTGTAGTGCATTTCATGCAGATGATATTTGTTTGCGATTCTTCAATCCACAGAAATGGCTTGCACTGTATCAGTGGGGACTGATGGGGACATAAAAACTTATGACGATGAGTTTGCAGAAAAGAAAATTTAGTGAAATCATAAGCTTGTCTCAAAGATCTTGATCGTTTGAATCGGAAAAAAAATTGATGACAGGAAGTAAATTATCATGAAAATTAATGTCCATTGTTCTGACTTTTGGCATCAGTATAACTAGCAGTATAGGTACAAAGTACACTTAGTCACGGGTCAAGAATAACACCGTTTGTTCTTATTATAAAGCACTCGTGTTCTATAAAATATAATTTCGACGTGTATTTGTTAAGCTGTTGATTTCACGTCAGACGAGACGAGACTTCGATCTTCCACGCTTGCCTAGGAGCGAAAAAACGTAGAATGGGCCAGCCTAAACTCATTTTATGAGATTGTCCGGTGTACACGCCGTAAGCCGTGTGGTGACGGCAGAGTAGAATACAATTGTCACCACCCCAAATCTCTCCCGTGGGTGTTGTACAAGGCGACTAAGGATAAATCAGTGATGAGGAATGGGCAGCAGCGTTCCTCTTATACCACCTAGAAATAGTACTGCGACATTTGTGCCCGATAAATGGCAATAGGCTCGCCACCTATTACATGGGACCTAACATAATTGGCGAAACGTGGGTGCTAGTTCACCTCTGCCTACCCCTCCGGGGATATAGGCGTGATTTATGTATGTATGTATGTCCGGTGTACACCAATATCACCTTGGGACACCCGAATGATGGCGGTCGAACCACCAACGAGGGTTGGTGTCATACAGGCGGTCGGCTGTAAAAACTAAGCCAAAACCAAGAGTAGTATACATTGGAATGTTGTCATTCCACTCATCACTCTCTCCGTTCATCGGTCGTGGCCATGTCAACGAAATAGCGGAAATGCATGGGGTGCTAACTGTAAAAAAAATATCTAGATCATAATAATATTTTATTGATCATAAAAAGGTATCAAGCTGTAGTAGACACAAAATTATGAATTGAAAAGAATTTTATTTCTTTATTTTGTTTGAATGCGTTTTTAATTTACAAACCATAGTAACCGGCCGTGCTGCTACACATATCTTTTAGTAGGTACTGATTGCATGAAACCTGAATTATTTCTCGACAGCTGCGCAAGAGTGACGCGGCCATGTTTATGTGAACGATGTAGGTTAATGCAGCTAGCGACATCTATCCCACGGGTTATGAACTAGCGTTTCCGTTGAGCTTACAGCAAAGCTCTTACGGTAGAGTATTAGCCTTAAACCGTTATTAAATAGGATCCATTATCGGTTGGCAAAGCAGACGTCTGTACCCAAAGTTTCGACAATTCATCAGCATTGGTTATATTTAGCATTTGACGTACAGCTTCGGTTAAACGCCTACGAATAGGTAACTACGGATTTAGATATCGATCCGAACGTACTATGATGCAAGTTTAAGATGTTAGCTATGCCAATTGTAATTTATCCAGTGTGAGGCAGACAACGCTATAAGTGAGAGAGAACACATGGACATGGGAAATGAAATGAGTCACTAATATATAACTGAACATGTATCTTTAGGGCCATACACGTGTTTTCATGATTTCTTTATCCGAATGAGATTGGGTATGTTGTATGTAATGTATGTATGTATGTACCATGTGATCTGTACGTATATAAGTTAATAAATATATTCCAATTTCACTCATTCAAATAGTTCATCATGCCTATAGCTATAAAAGAGATAGGAAGAAGTAGATGGGGTTAATACCCCATCTACTATTCTAATAAATCTTCCTCTATTAGCAGCCGTGATACATTATTCAAAAATAAGGTTACGAATAATGCGTTATTCTGTAACCTCATTATGTATTAGGTTTATCACAACAACTTTTATATTTATACCTAAGTTACATTTCTGTGCAGCTTTTTATGCGTAATTTTAATTGATAATACTGCACCAAAAGATGTCTGTCCTAGCTTAAATCGTTGCGGTCAGTGCCCTTTGAATAATAACAGTTTTGACAGTAACAAATCAGTCAGTCAGTTTTTAACTAAGGGCATCGTTCAAAACCACTTTTGGCTGATTTTAGCTGTCAAAAGTGGGTTGACCGGTTATGCGTTTTATATGACTGTAGCTTAAACGAATGAAAATGAGCTTATCAAATCGACGGGTGTCAAATATGACAGACACACGCACTAATAATAAATTGTATTCTTGTTTGAGACGTGCCAATAACGATCCGTTGACAGCAATCAATTACGTTCGTGATGTAATCTTTAATAACAAAATCCTTGTTGAAAGACATTGGTGTTTTGTTGCGGGATTTTATTTAGGACCGCATCAAATAATATCACGAGCCTGTAGTATAATTGTCCTCTATGCTGTGGCCCTAGCCAAGTAGCCAATCTATCGAACGCACAGAATACAAAATGTATAAATCTGACGTATTACAGAGAAAACAATACGCCATTGTTTTCTAAACCTACGTTCGAATAAATAAGCCACTTGGCTAGGTCCTCTGTTCAAGAGCTCGATAGCGCTTAGCTTAGCGCTCGGCATATTACTTAGTTTACTCAATCAACTAAGGAGTATTCGCTAAGGCCGGTCATTGGATGAGTGTCCAAAAGTCCTCTCTGTAACTCGAGTCCCTCGTGTTTCGGAAGCCACGATAAGCCCTTGGTCTCGGCTGCATCTGCAGTCGTTAATACCCACCAATCCGCACTGGACCAGCGTGGTGGGTTAGGCCCTATTCTCCCTGTATTCTTCCATCCATAGGGAAGTCCTGTGCCCCAGCAGTGGGGACATTAAAGGGCTAGTGATGGATGACACGTCTATTAGGTTTCGCGGAAGCGAGTCACATGTAGTTTACATAATTTGTTATAACTTGTATGGACTCTACGTACACGTGATGCGAATGGAAATTATTCACGACAGTGCTAACTCGACTGATTACGAATCATGCGTTATTCTGTCTCATTTACAACAACAATATAACATAACAACAACAAAAACAATTACACAAAATACAGAATGATATATACAGAATGCGAATATATACGTTTTTAAATTTTAAACCTTCCCCATAAAACCCGGTAGATTCTGTAAAGGCCTCTCACCCCCGAATACAGAAACGCTACTCAAAGTTTGAGTCCTGCTTAACATTTAAGTATTGTCAAAATTGGCGTTTTTTCATACAAATTCTGGCAGATATTGTGCACTTAACTTTGTAAGGAGTGCTCAAAATTTGAGTAGCGTTTCTGTATTCGGGGGTCAGCCAACTAAAAACATAGGGCGCTACCACAGATATATCAAAATTGATATATCTGTGGGCGCTACGAATCGGAATGGACGCTTCGTATCGGCCAAAATATGAGGCAGTAAGTATTAATATTCTGGTCTTACGATGTCGACACCCAATTTAGTAGCAGAAATCGACAGGTTTTTATTTTTTATTAACTTATTATTACTGAAAATCACCTAGTTCACCTATTCAGTAAGCTGGGTGAAAAACGTGAGCTCGTCAAATTTTGGAGAAAGTGGTCGTCAACGCCTTATTGCGTTTGTCGATTGTTTTTTTGTTGTAAATCAATTTCCATTTACAAGAAGTGACAGTATTGGTCTCGGCCGCATTTTCTCACGAAAATGCCTTTCAGAAATTTCAGTGTATTAGTTGCATTTTGTGTTATTTTTCAGACATCAGTTACAGTTTGCGTGAAAGGTCTCCCGCTTATTTGACTTTTTAAAGAAAATATAGTCTGCGGTTTTGTCGTGGTACGTCTAGGTGGCGGTGGCTGGCCGGCGAGTGCCAGTGATTTGTGCTTTTATAGAAAAAAGTTTACGAATAAATTGTTACGGATCACAATTTTTCGACAGCTCAAAATCTTTCGAGATAAAATACAATTACAATTGTACGGTGACATAATATACTTTTACATTTTGAGACAGTTTTCGTCTAAGATATTTAATAAATTTTTCACATATAATAGAAACCTGTAAACATACAATAGGACCCCGTGGTTAATTTTCATCCGTATTCAGGTCTTGCTGCCGGCTTCCGAGACGTCAATTAACTTTAATGAGTACTTAATGCCAAAAAAAATCATTTAAATCTAGACCCGGCAAGAACAGCGACTAAGTTTTGAATTTTCATTTCTTTGTATTGAATACTCAGTAACGTTAATTGACGTCTCTGAGTGCGGCAGTTAGTGTGCCAAGGTCTGCCGCTAGGAAGAAAGATTTAGCCAACGGTAGATGCTTCGTAGTACGCGTATTGCGTACGACGCAAAGAAATAACCGTACATTGTATGGTAGCCCAACAACCATACTTTGTACACTCTGTATAGTAGCTCAATCTTGCCAAGTCCACGTGTAGTACGTTAGTTATAAACTACATTATATTTATCACTACTTGCTATTTATTTACTCAGCCTAAAATTTATCCGTGTTGTCAGAAGACTCAACGACTTATAGTTTGTCATCATTTTAAATGACACCTACACACGTAGGTACAAAGAAAAAGGGCTCAGAGAAAGATGTGCATACGTAATTAGTCGTAATTTTTGTTTGTAAATATTTTACAAACATTTATTCAAATTTTAACATTCATAAGGTGCTATTTGTAGCGATGTTTGTAGAGGTTATCCAGTTCCCCAAACTAAACAACTTTTACTATGGGACCAAAATCGAAATCTCAAAAGAAAATTTACTTTCACGTAGAACCATCTAACATCAGTCATGTTATGTTGGTATGGAAAAGGGATTTTTTTGGAGATTTTGATGTTGTTTGTGTAGGGAAAGTTGTTCAGTTTGATAGCCAGTATCCCTACTGGCTATCAAACTGAACCTCTTTAAATATCACTGCACCTTTCCATTATTTATTTGGCGACGACAAAGAAATAGTCTCGAATTCATTCGGTCGAATCAACCCGACGCGTTCTACGTGTAACCACAGCTTAACTGTTTAAAGGGCACCTAAATATAACACCAGTTTAGAACCACTCAATTAACCCGCCGACAAGAACAATAATAATTGTCGTAATCGATGTATTGTCTACTAGTGCTATAAATGCATTAAGCCTTTCAGCATCAGCGCGTGCGTTGAACTGAAATTCATAAATAAAAACGTTTCGTAACACGAACGCGTGCACAGAGCTCTCACTGTTTGTTAATGTGGGTTTGCGTATCTTATAGAAGACAGTTGCTCTAATCTATTTAATTGTTAATTTCATCATCATGTTTCTGTCCTGAAGGTCTTGTACGGGAGAAAATCTCTCTCCACCACGTGACAGTGGTTTGTCTCAGGTTTTAGTGTGACTTAGAGCGAGAGGAAAATATTTTCTTTTTCCCGGGGATATTTTGTCCACGTCCCATGCTACGGGAGTTCCTAGGTTATTTGGGGTCAGCGCACTATGTTTCCTCTTCCGTTGATAACGGTCAGACTTCATCTATCCATCCAATACCCTTTAATCCCATCTCATCCATCGCACCTAGAGATTTGGCTCGTGGATTTGTCTAGTGCTTATGACTAGTTGATTCATCTATAGGACTTATGACGGGCCACCCACCACGCGTTACTATAAAAAAACAGTATAACTCATCAAAACCAGACATACCTAATATTATAACAAACAAACAAACAAAATATTTTGTAAATTAAGACTTATTATTGAAAGAAAAGCGTTTTGGATTTGTTCTCTTTCAAGAAGCTAAAGTACAGATCCAGAAAACTGTATGAGACGTCTCTTACGTTAATTGATAACCATGTGATATATTCTGTTCAGGGGGCAAAATAATACAGCGTTGCTATGGAAGAAAAAATTAATGACAATGTTTGACCATAACTCTTAAATTAGACACAACGGTCGCCATGATGTTTTCTTAGTAATGTTATACCCTTTGAAAAAAATGTTTAGAAAATTATAATACTGTTTTACACATAAAAAATAATGTCTCTGGCTTTCATGGAGCGCTGTAAAGTGTTATGGTTAAAAAGATAATCTTACGGACATTAAAAAGAAATCCAAAAGTAATCCCTTGGCTATTTAAGTTTGGAGGATATTATAAAGAATCGAATTGTGTCATACTCATAACTCTCCTTGATATAGAAGCATGCGTGGGCGTTAAATTGGACGCAATTTCTGATGCAATTGATTTATACTAAGCGATTTTTTAAATATTAATTAACAAAACAACAGTTCAACGGCTCAACTTACACCGCCGCGGAATAGAAAGGATGCGACTTATTACAACGAAATTGTACATAGCATAATAAACTTTATTTCCATTGAATAATATAAACCTATATTATATACGAGCAAGAAATGGTCGCGCGTCTATTGGCGAATCTTTGCGCATTTTCGAGAATTCTCCTAGCTACTGTCGGTGCCGTCTGTGTGTATGTTATTTAATTGAAATAAAGTTCATGATGCTATGTATAATTTCGTTGCAAAAACGGCGCTGTAAATTGAATCTAAGAGGGTAGGGTTCTTCAGCCATGTAGTGTCGGCAGAGCTCACCACCCCTAATCTCTCCCGCAGGAGTCTAACAAGATGACTAAGGTTTAGAATAATGAGGAATGGGCAGCAGCGTTTCTATTAGGTACTATTTCATCTAGTAATAAAGTGCGTTGAACATGCTCCATATGAGCTACATGGCAAGGTATGCATTCATACCTTGCCAGGTAGCCCATACCGTCAAAGCTCCCACATTCTTCAGACATCCAAACCAAAATCACTATTCACTGGACCAAATACTTTCATCGCTTGGCGCTGATGTTAAAAATAACTTTACTGTGTAATTATTTCAGCATGCCGTCTAGAAAAGATTTCAGTCTTTTTGCGAAGTTCTTCGGAGACCAATGACCGACCAACGGACGCTGAGTCAATGCAGTGCATTTGGGTCGGCCGTAAAATGATGTTCCAATGCCCGTTTTCAAACAACACTTAACTTTAAAAGGTCTCTTGCAACTTAATACTTACCAATAAAACCGCATGGTATTTTTATAAGATATATATAAGAGTAATAACGGTGTTATTAGAACAAAGTGTTTAGGACGTGTTTTGTTTACAGAAGTGTCTACATCTGAAATCAGAAATATTTGTTAAATGTGGTACATTACATAGGTATTATACATATATACATAAATCACGCCTGTAGGCAGAGGTGAACTAGCACCCACGTTTCGCCAATTATGTTAGGACCCATGTAATAGGTGGCGAGCCTATTGCCATATATCGGGCACAAAAGTCACAGTACATTGCTAGGTGGTACAAGAGGAAAGCTGCTGCCCATTACTCATCTATCACTGTTTTATCCTTAGTCGCCTTGTACGACACCCACGGGAGAGATTTGGGGTGGTGACAATTGTATTCTACTCTGCCGTCACCACACGGCCGGTACATAGGTATTATGAGTTATTTTATGAACAATGCACATTTAACTAAAATAAATTAGCATACAAATATTTAACAGCAATTATTTAATATAGTGAAATACCTAATAAATATTAAAATTAAACAATATATTACGAAAATTTACTCAATAGGACGATGTTGACGTTGTCCCGTTTTGGTCAATAGTTTGTGACAGAAACCATAATAATTTTAATATTGCATAGTTGTTACAAAAATGTTATCCTATTTCCAGGCTGTGTTACGAATACCATCTAACGGCCCAAATTCTATGAACAGTAATTGGATAAATAAATTTAATGAATCGATCACTGTGACCTGAAGCCCGTACAATGAAAAAGCAGGACATCCGATCACTGAATCCGATTAATAATTATCAAAACTGACCAAACTCTAGAAAGAAGCCTTACGTATCGGTAAATCTAATAATATATAAAAATCTCGTGTCCCAGTGTTTGTTATTTATGAAGCTCCTCTGAAACGGCTTGACTGATTTTTTTTAGTTTAGATTTGGAAGGTGTGAGGATAGGTCGTTAGATAGGCTATATTTTATACTCCTAGGCTAGATAATAAGGGCCTTCTATGCTGGTCTGGGAGCGAACAAATAACGTAGAATAGGCCAGCCCCAACTCATCCCATGGGTGTCGTAAAAGTCGACTAGAAGGGATATTGCCCGGTTTAAACCAATAAAGCACCTTTGGGCACCCGAATGGTGGAGGGCAAACCACCAACAAAAGCATACCCAAAGAGGGTTAAAACCTCAGCTAAAACTTTGAGCAGTATGAATTGAAATGTTGTCATTCTAATCACTCTCTCCGTTCATACGTCCGGTTCCGGTGTGATGGGTAATATGAATCAAAAGGGAGTGGATGCTTTGATGACGTCTCACCGATATGAACTCAAAACGACGGGGAAAAAATCTCCTGAGAAAAGATCAAGTAGATGATGAGGATTTAAAATTGGGAATGTTTCTTTCGTAACATGGCGGCTGTACCTGTGAATCATGCCGAATAATTCCTTTTTATAGATTGGTTAATTATAATTATAATTTATACAAAGGATTACTCGCAGTGATAGGGCATGCGATAGAATGACTTGTGATGATATAGTAGGGCTAGGTGTCTGCATTGAAATTATTTATTACAGTTGCCCATTATAGTTGACAAATATCTGATCAACAAGATGTATTGTCCGGTTGTAAATCTAATATTTTCAGAAGTTATATCTACAATTTATAACAGGGACTTGACATTAGGTCAGAGATTGCTAAAGAAATATCTTTGGAAACTAAGTAAAAGAACATAACAATAACAATAAAAAATGATTTCGGACCAATTTTATCTGCCTGGCCATAAAAGTTATTTCCCTTTCATATTAAAAAAAAACATGATTAACATGATTAAAAAACATGCAAAACAAAAAGAAGTCGAAAATTTTTGTAAAATTAAGTTACCAATTAATCTCAATATAGATTTTATCCGAAATCAGTCCTTTTTTTTTAATGAATTATTATTTAATTTTTATGTCAGTCTTTATGTAAGCCTGACGTTTCGCCCGCGCATGCCATGTTATCATTTTTTCCTCGCAGTAAGAAGTCATCTATCTTGACCAATATAACGTTCACGAAATCTCTTAAATTTTTTAAATGTTTTTTTGGAGCAAGTGTACAAAACTGGGGGTAACGAGCGGGAATAACCCCATATCTGTACATTAGGAGGTTAATTTCCTTTCAGCATTAAAGGAGTTGAATGCTAAAAGAAAATTTACATATCCAAACATTCATCTCTCCAATTTTTTACATCGCATATATTTTAATTTAACTTCTTATAAACAATCCATCCAAGAAATTGAATCGTTCACGTCACAACCACACAAAATTTTTCGCTATTAATATTCTATTAGTTTCGCAATTAGTTACGGCCTACATTAAAATAAAACTCCAAAGTAAATATTTACAAAAGTCCGTACGTCGCCCTAGTTTTACCTACATAAAAAGATTTCAGTACTTATTATTAGAGTACGTTGCCTGGAGTATTTAAAACGGGCGGGTTTTTTTTAAATCTTTTTTTTAAAGACGTATTCTATTTTTGTACTGCATAGACTCTGTATACGTTTATGGAAAGGATGCTTAGCTATTTCGACGTTCGAATTACAGAATGTCAACGACCCTAGCAGTCAAGTGTGTAGAATTTACTCTGAGGTGTAGAGTAATTTGGTTATGCTTAAAGTAAATATCATTGCTTGTCGCGTAGGTATTTTGAACAATTGATTTGGTTTTTAATTATATTTTTTGTGCTTTATTATTTTCTTACTGTAAAAGTTTTTTAATAAATCTGTATTCTCTACTCAGCGCTAAGAAGGGCTTAGTAACACAGCCTGTGTTTAAGTTAATGTAGAGCATCAAGCAATGACTGTATAAAGCGTATTTGTACGGTGATTTATACGATAAGCAGTAATATTATTTAGTTTTTTTTTTTGTCATATGAAGTCATCGATTGTGTGAAGCATGCCATAATCATTGGCTTTATTAACATATTGTATAAACAATAATTATTATGACCTAGTCTGCCTTAAGATTCAAGATTCTGAAAATCTCATATATCATCGTATTATTTATTTATTTTTATTATTAATTTATCAATCGTATTTATGGTATATTTGTAGAAATATATTTTGCCGATGTTTGGTACGTACGTTATACGTAACCTTAACTTACAAGCAGTTAAATAAATACACGGAAGTTGTTTCCTATCAGCATTATGACAATTCCCACCATTCAATTTTTTTTCATTACGTTACGACAGTGCGTAATTTTGAATGAACACGGCAGAATTGTGTGAAAATCATTGGACAATGTCATCAAGTTTACCTCGATAAGGGTTTCCCACAATAAATTTAAAAAAATAACACACAATTCGAGAGACTTCATTACTACAATTGACAATTGCAACAGTCAGAGGAGCTCTGTTGGTTGGCATGGTGTGCTCGGCCTGCAATTGCGTAAACTAAGCAATGTTCACTAAGGCAAGTCATTCGATGAGTGACCAAAAATTCATTACCTCGAGTTCCTCCGTGCTTCGGAATATTCTCCATTTATAGGGAAGGCTTGTGCCCCTGCAGTGGAGACATAAGCCTGGTGATAGGGCAAACTCAGCTATCATTATCAGATCTTAATGTCCCCAAAGCTCCTCCATATGGATGGAAGAATAAGAATATTTGGCTCAGTGCGGATTGATGTACATACATACATACATAAATCACGCCTATATCCCCGAAGGGGTAGGCAGAGGTAAACTAGCACCCACGTTTCGCCAATTATGCGGATTGATGGGTTAAAAGAAAACTATTTGACGACGGTGGCGATGTTGTTTTGTCTTTAACCGCTTCATACCTACATTTGTATTCCATTCGTTCGAATAGATTGACTACTTGACTAGAGACAAGAGAGGGAGGTTAAGGGAGTATTTTGTTTGAATCGCTTTTGAAAACAGATTCAACAGATACAAAATGTAATAAGACTGAAATATCGGACAGACGTTTTTGTAAGAAAATGTGATCGCAACTAATTACGAAACTTCTTATTGATGGAAATGATTTATAAGATAAAATAACCGACAAACTAAAAGGCATAGTTCACTTTCTACTAATTTGAAGAGCTTACGTTTTTGACCAATCTAGCTGAATACACTTAGGGCCTGTTTCACAATCGACAATTAAGTTCTGAGTAGCTTACTTCGCAGATAATTTTGACAGTTGTAATATGAAATATTATTATAATTATGTCAATTGAACTGCAAAGTAAGCTACCTCGAACTTACTTGTCGATTGTGAAACAGGCCCTTACTGCTGCACTCAGAGACGTCAAATAACGTTAATGAGTACTTAACGTCAAAAAATGACAATTCAAAACTAGTCGCTATTCTTGCCGGGTCTATCGTCTAGATTTGAATGAAAAGTCTCTGTGTACGGCAGTTAGAGGCATAAAACAATTTTGTATTCTAATTAATTAATTTTGTATTCTATTCGTGTGGTGCCGGCAGAGTAGAATACAATTGTCACTACCCCAAATCTCTCCCGTGGGTGTCGTCCAAGGCGACTAAGGATAAATCAGTGATAAGAAATGGGCAGCAGCGTTTCTCTTATACCACCCAGCAATGTACTGCCACTTTTGTGCCCGATATATGGCAATAGGTTCGCCACCTATTACATGGGACCTAACATAACATAACATAGTTCACCTCTGCCTACCCCTTCTGGGATATAGGCGTGATTTACGTATGTATGTATTCCATTCGTTCGAATAGATAGGCAAGTGGCCTAGAGAGGCTGATGCGAAACATCAGACAATCGACAGTGCGCCAGACATCACCTCGACATTGGCGTCCGCTCTATTTCTGCGCGCGCGCATTTGGTCGTTTTTCATTTTGCGCGTCGCTCGCTAGCTGCACGAGGTTTTCATAAACAAACTTTTCATCTTCGGTAATCGTTTCAAACAGAATCAAATTTATTTACAATCAGCAACCCCCCGCAGGTGTCGTACAATGTATCATAGGCGATTAAGGGTAAAGACAGTGATGAGTAATGGGCAGCAGCATTCCTATACGACCTAGCAATATACTACTATTTACATGCCCGTTAGATGGTAATAAACTCCCCCTCTATTATATCACCAGTTCGGAGATAATGTATGTATGTTTGTCAACACAATAAAAGCTCAAGTATCCAAGGGAAGATGCTCCAAAACCCACCCACGAGCCGAACTGCCTGCGAAGCAGTGACTCAGATACATCCAGTAGTTTCAATTCAATATGGAACGTATCAAAGGCCGACGTCCTTATTTTTATATAGTGCCCTATCAAATAATCATATTTTCGCTTCATATTTCTAAGAAATTTTGCAATAAGTAGTTGCAAGAGATCGATTATTTGTATTTCGCTGATTTTTTAATTTCACATAAGTGTTTTTACCTACAACAAATTGTGACGAGGTTCTTCACCAAAAATAACAGTAAGAAAAACATGCATACATACACATACATCAAACACGCCTTTCTCCCACAGGCGTAGGCAGAGATCACTTCTGCTGCAATACTTGCATACTTCTTTAGGCATCAATAACTTCTTTCCACTTGCTACGATCCTTACATACTTCTCTCAATGTATTGTCTCTTTCCATTTTCTCTTTTCACCACACCGCATATTTCAGTAGCTCTACATTCACAACGACATCTTTTAAAACCTTCCATGTATCTTCCTATCCCAATCACTAAACCTGATGATAGATACTGAATAATCTTTCGCAGTAAGACCATACATACATAAATCACGCATACATATATCCCTGAAGGGGTAGGCAGATGTGAATTAACACACGATTCGCCCCACGGCAAACCACCCGGCATATGGATAGACCGCGCCGAGGGCCTCGCCACCAGACCGGGGTCGAGCACAGGGGGGCGATGGGGAGCCCCGCCGTCTTAGACGGCGGCTCAGACCACCGGGGGACTGATGTCCCCTGAGTTGATGCCCGGGCCATGAACTACCGCTCGATGCCCGCAGCCCGCCATCAGGCGGATGACCTGGATGATGATGATGATGACACGTTTCGCTAATTATGTTAGGTCCCATGTACTAGGTGGCAAGCCTACTGCTATTTATCGGGCACGAAAGTCGCAATACATTACTAGGTGGTATAAGAGGAACGCTGCTGCCCATTCCTCATCACTGTTTTAACTCTTAGTAACCTTGTGCGACACCCGAGGGAGAGATTTGAGGTGGTGACAACTATATTCTCCTCTGCCGTCACCACATGACACTAAGAAAAAGCTATATGGATAACATTTTATAGTATGGCAGTAGGGCCGCTCTTAGCTACGCTCCCCTAGGTCTTATCTGTCACTGATACACAGTGTGACGAGGTCGTCAGATTTCCACGGGTGAACCAAGTAAAACGGAACAGACGTAAAGGCCAAGCTGACCTTTACGCCGCGATTCAGTTGAGCGCAATTACATTGCTCCCCGACCGAACAAAGTGTAAACATTATTTTCATCAAATTCTCAATCGGTTCTTTGACTCCGTGAAAGCCACGTCCAATGTCAATGCTCGGTCGAGCTAAAATATATCACTATCTAAATACAATAGTGAAGCGGTGAACACCTGTTAGGTAGAAGTAAAGGCGTCGGTTGAATTTGTAGATGATATCTGTACTGTAGCTCAACAAGCACTGGGCTCGCAAGTTTGGTTTTCATATCTTATTCCAGCCACGAGGAAGATGTGGATTGTGGACTCGTGGGTTCATCAGTGGAACAGAGGAAGCGATTTTAATGTTACCATCCCCATCACTTACTCTGTGCATAGGTCTCTCAATTTATTTATTTCAGTTTACATGCATATTAACAGAATAACATTCCAACACACATGCACGTTATACAGTCAGAACAATACAATAAATAAGTTGAATCTATTAGTAGCGTCTGATTTAAACTACTTTAAAAGGTAAAGGTAAAATTCATAGTATTATTGAACCTATAATCCAATTTAAATTAATAGTCAATCTTATAATGTCAAATTTATAATATTAATTAATAAATGTCAAATTTATAAGTATAATTTCATATTTATATAACTATGTACCATTTATAGAAGCTGTCAATTACTACATGATTCAAGGTACATTTGGATCTTGGATATCAATTGTCGTAGTCCGTCATGGAATAGGTCACCATAGTGAGCGAGCATGTCCCCGATCAAGCGCAGTGCGCGCACGGTAGGTGCTTGCGCAGCATGTTTGTATTGGTATTGGTAGCAAGCGTAGTCTACGGCGTGGTTCCAACAGACCCATGGTATCATAGGGAATCCGCGCCGGCACCGAGAGGCGGAATCTCTCAATTATTTTAGGACTTTCAGTCTTACCACGGATAATCGACAGATAGTGAGTTGCAAAAGTGGGGCGTAACGGTCACGTCCTTGAAAACTACCAGAAAATTTATTAAAAAAATGCCGTAACAAATAAGGTTAACGCTCATTAAAGTCACCCGCACCGCCTTGCTTCGCGCGGTTAGTATTCTTTATATGGATTTGTATGAATGTGCGCTCACTACATCAATCAAGACAGAAAGGCGGTGCTGGTCGGGTGCCGGGTGGGTCTTATAAGCGTTAACCTTTATTGTTGACCCCCGGTAATAGGTAGGACTACCAAAAAATCCGTTTTGTATCTACATTCACTAGAGAAAAAGTTCGTGGGCATGCCTGCAGACATGCGCCCTGAACCTCGCTTCTATTAGGTCTGTGCGATGTTTGCCTAATGGGGGACCGTCACAGTCAGTACTGCCTATAGAAACGAGGTCCGCGCGGGCATGTCTGGCAGGCATGCCCATCTGATGAATTCCCCGCTTTAAGAATAATCGCTCAAATTCGTAGGCGGGTTCTGATACTAAATATTGTTGAGTGGTTACTTACGTTACGTGGGAGCTGAGATTCCCGAATTCAATTTCGACCGTACAACCGGTGATTGAACCCGTACGTTTATTTGTATCCCATTTAGTACACATGTAAATGGAAGAAATGTTTTATGTTCTTTATAAATAACTAAAAGTGTATCCAAAGCAATGCATTAGCAAAAATCTTGTTTATTCGTGAGATTTGGCTTGGGTTTTGATGACACGTGGTGACGGCAGAGCTGAATTCAGTTTCCACTACATCCTTTCACATGAATGTCATAAGAGGCGACTAAATCGCAATTTTTTCCATTTTTTTCTCACATTTTATGCCTTGCCTGGGCCAAGACAATCATTTCAAAACCAAAATCAGCTAAATCAACCCAGCCGTTCTCGAGTTTTAGCGAGACAAACGAACAGCAATTAATTTTTAACTAAATAAATTATGATGTTCAAATAAAACCCAGATTAGTGTTCCCTATCAGGCTGACAAAGGCTTTGGTTAAATTGTATATTATAAATACCTTAACAATAGTGTAGTACCTAACCTATGTACTGTATGTAGTACTACTTGTCGTCTACGAACACTACATTACATTAAAATTATGTATGGACCAATCAGAGATATAAAATGTATCTGCAGGTTTCCGCTTTTGAAACTCGCTACATATACCTACTATAACTACGATAAAACGAAGATGTAGTTGTATTCATGCCATGATCCATATAAGTGGCATTTATAACAACCGAAGACAGCATTTCTTTAAAGATCCCGGCTCGTGAAATCAAAATTGATTCGTTTATAATGCGGGCCCGTCATGAAATATCTCAAGTCGGCGCGAGCGCAGATTAATCGGGGGCTACGTGTTGTAAAACAAAACAAATGACGAAATCTCATCGACTGAACCCTCCGCCCGACGAGTAATAGTGTAGCTGCAATTACAGTAGTATGGATATAGACAGTTCTTTCATAAAGAGAACTAGTTCATCGCATTGATAAAAAGGGATTATAATATAGGTATAAGATTTCATATAAGTAACATGACGGTCGATCTGAGGTGTTAGAAGCATTTTTACTTATAATTATAAAATCAATTACTAGTGGTCACCCGCGGCTTCGCTTGCGTTACTGTCGGTTGTTATATAGCCTATAGCCTGTGCCTATCGCCTTCCTCAATAAATGAACTGTCTAACAAAAAAATAATTTTACAATTTGAACCAGTATTTTCTGAGATAAGCGCGTTTAACCAACCATACAAACAAAAAAACAAACAAATAAACGCTTTATCATATTAGTATAATCTATACCATAGTTTCCATTTATTTGATGCATATTAATTTCGTAGATTAGGTTCGGTGATCAATTAAATACAACCCTTTTTGTTGGATTAGTTCTCGGGGCGAACTAAACAGATCGATCCCGGCACCGAACTAAAATGCCCAAAGCGAAAGTCCAACTGAATTCGCTCGTTAATTCGCCGCCAACGATTTGTCCGACCCGTTTTAATTATATCCGCTGCGCTCCATTTTCACATCGCAACCAGCGCTTCCGCGAGTATGCTGTGACCCCATCGGCGGCGTGGGTTGTCGATGTATGATGGACGCCCGACGCTTCTGAAGCCAGTAAGTAGGTAGTTACCACGGCAATTTGCGGCAAGTGGACTGGAAAGATGCATTTTCCTCAGAGGTGTTGACGAAAGCTGACCAATCTGTATGTAGAGCGGGCCATCGGAGCCCCGAATACGGGAACGCTACTCAAAGTTTGTGCACTGCTTATTATTACAAGTGGACAATACCTGCCAGAATTTGTATGGAAAAACGTAAATTTTGCGATTTCCCGTACATGGTCACTTATTGCGTCCTAATTGGACAAATGTGGGTGTTAATTTGCCACTGCCTACCTGCCTGGAGAAAAGTGTGATTTATGTATGTATACATGTGTGGTGACGGCAGAGTAGAATACAATTGTCACCGCCCCAAATCTCTCCCGTGGGTGTCGTACAAGGCGACTAAGGATAAATCAGTGATGAGGAATGGGCAGCAGCGTTCCTCTTATACCACCTAGCAATGTACTGCGACACTTTTGTGCCCGATATATGGCAATAGGCTCGCCACCTATTACATGGGACCTAACATAATTGGCGAAATGTGGGTGCTAGTTCACCTCTGCCTACCCCTTCGGGGATATAGGCGTGATTTATGTATGTATGTACATGTGTAATTGTGTATGTAAATAAATACAGAGGAAAAAGAAGAAGAAAGAAAGAAGATTCATTGGCATAAGGTTCAAATTTTGATCAGCGTTTCGCGGCGTGCGAGCTCTGCGTGACAGCTCACAGAATCGGTAAGCAACATTTTGTTGTTGTGTACTGAAACGTGTTTAATTCCCGAATTAATGGCAGCGCTCGGCTGGAGAGCGATCAAACGGACGGCATGTTCCGCGCTCGTCAATTAGCCAAAATCACACATTTAATTTTGGCAACACTCCCGCGCACAACAGTTGTTCTGCGGGTATTCGTGTACGACGGTGAACAGCGAACGCGCGCCCTTATAAGGCGATCGGGTTCGAAGAAAAATGTGGTTGGAAAAAGTTTGAAAATTATACAGTCTTGATGCGGGAATCGATCCGTCCTCTGTGATCCGGGCAGATGCCTGTACCACTCGGCCAACCAAGACCCTAATTAACTTGCGGAAATTTCTCTAACCTTTACAATCTCGCAATGTAGAAATAATTGTAAAAAGATGTCCGTCATCTAGTATCCATAACACAAGTGCTTATTAGGCTACTTACTTTGGGCTAGATGATAGGTGTGAGTGTAAAAAAAAAAAAAATCAATCTTTCCAAAGTAGATATTTTTACAATTACCGTGCATTCGGTTGAGCTTGGGTTTGCTTTTCAATTAATTCAATTCAGGTTCGGCCAATCTCTCGATAAGGACCAAAACTTTGTGGTGGACGAGTTTTTACACGCACGGTTCATTGCAAGACGCGTGTTGCCTAACTTCTGAGATGTTTGACTGCATGCGGCCTGGATACGTTGAGAAACGTTCGAAAACCAAGCGGCATTCCACTCCTCAAAAAAAAATACTTGTATTACTCGTCGCAGTTCTCAAATAAAACTTGCATTAGTCCCGGTAAAGTCGTTTGCCGCATTAATAACGTACGATGTGGTCACTTGTTAAAGCGTTTAATTAGGTTTTTACTTTATTGATTTTAATGAATCGACTTATATAGCGCTACGAATTCTTATCTCTATCCCTCTCTGTTTTGGCCAACAAACAACGTTCCAGACGTATCTTCAGAAAGACGGGGTTGGTACCTATATGAAGCTTTTATATTTTACTCATCTATTGAATGATCAGACCTTTTCAAACATTTTTTAGCTTACGCGATTGGATGAGCTCGCATAACACTGAGCTTTGGAGCTCCTTCAAAACGTACACACAAAGAAACTACGTCATTCAAATCAACAACAGTATGTAAGATACCATTTCGAATTTAATAAACACTTGTTACACTTCCTACTTGTTAAAATCGCAATTTTCCTATAATTCAGTTTGTTTCCGCCCGCCACACACTTGTCTAATTATCGTCGCAGTTAAATATGATTTAAACATATACTATGTTGTGTCAAGAGGGAGTTCTTCCGACTGACTCATAGGAAGGTCCCTCACTCCAGAAAGTGTCAGGAATTTAGGAATATTTTCTGTGGTTTTTAAACCTTGGATATGATAATTTCTTGAAATTTCGTACTATGCTCTAGGTGAATAGCATTTCCCTTGAAGATTTAAATACTTGCGTCGTGTGGTGACGGCAGAGCCGAATACAATTGTCACCACTCCCCCATCTCTCCCGCGGGTGTCGAATAAGGATAAAGACAACGATGATTCATCTAGTAATTTTGATTTATTTATGAAAGTATAATTCGGTACTATGTTGGTAGAATATACTCAATTGGGTACTAGGTAGGTTGAAAAAGCATCTTACTGACAGGATACAACTTAAGGTTGGTATAAGATTACCGCAGGCTATGCCAATGTTCAACTGTCGCATTATTG
This sequence comes from Cataclysta lemnata, assembly GCA_963931975.1. NCBI lineage: Eukaryota > Metazoa > Arthropoda > Insecta > Lepidoptera > Crambidae > Cataclysta > Cataclysta lemnata. Next base: position 13,795,448 of record OZ008347.1, on the reverse strand, counting down.
AATCTAATTTATTAACCGACTTCGAAAAAGGAAGTTCTATGTTCCACAGTTTTTTATGTATGTATTTTTGATTCCATTTTGTTACTGTAGGTAACTTTCCCACTGTCACTACTGTCGTTACGAGTTAAATTGCTAAAAGCGGTAGCTTTTTGTACTTAAAACACATAATAGGCTTACTGAGGCCCGCGGGGCTATAATCTAAGCCCCTTTCAATAGCTTTCGTCAACCTGTCACTCTCACTCATTGAGGATAATCGGAAAGTGTGAGAGTGACAGGTAGACAAAAGCGATTGAAAGAGGCTTACATAATCGGGGATCTGCTATTGATCTGCCGCTGGTATCCCACCAATTACCTACATAGAAAAACCCTGTTGTTATCGCATGCGCCATGGCAATCGACACACATAATACAACATTGATACAACGTAGGTTTATGACTAAGGAAAAGATAAATATACCTACCTAATTATTGATTTTATTGATTGATAATCTATTTTTTATTAAAACCATAGTATTTATATGAGTTAGCATGGATAGTATTTAGAGTATGTGTTATTTCTATTACATGTTGTATATCAAGTAATTTTAAATATCCATCAATGGGTTTTTCTCTTACTGCCGCACTCAGAGACGTCAAATAACGTTAATGAATACTTAACGTCAAAAAATGACAATTCAAAACTAGTCGCTGTTCTTGCCGGGTCCATGGTCTAGGTTTGAATGAAATTTTTTGACATTAAACACTCATTAAAGTTAATTGACGTCTCTGTGTGCGGCCGTTAGTAAATTATATATTTTGACACATTATTATTTCAAGGAACTTTATTGAGCAAGAAAAATCGATATAAAATAGACGCGAAATTTTAATTTAATGATCTTTTTTTTTCACTTTCATGTATATGTACATATGAAAAGCTATTCCGTTAACCACAATGTACGTATAAGTCATTATCAGCATGAAAGAATTGAATCTTAATAGCGCGCTTAAAATAAAATAACATCTGTAAACAAACCTTGACCATGTAAGAATATCGTCTAATGCGTAGAGTACCGAATATTCTATGTAGTCAGGGAGGTTCCCGGTCATTCACTTTCGACTCTGTTGCATTGCAATAAGGTCGAAAAGTGGAATGTCTAGGACCGTCCTCTGTACCTATTCTTGTATTTACCTTGTTAGAAATAGCAGCTATTCTTATTCCTTACTATAAAGTACGAAGTCATATTATGAAGTTTGGCAAATAACGAGATGCGTTTATAAATCTGTATAAATTATTTATAAGAGAACCATGCATGTATGTAAATAAATATGCTGTTTGCGGATGTCGTTCATTGGTTGGGTAACCGATTATAAATAATTTAAAGTTTCTTAATGCTTCTAAAAGCCCCGTTTTACTACAACTTTTATGAGGCTTTGTGTTTTGTTTCTAAATTAAAAAAAAACATAAAATATCGTACGAGTATGCAGTAAAAAACGTGCAAAAATTTGTAGATTACAGAACTTAATCAGATAATTTTAAAATTACAAAAAAAAGTTTTGTTGGGAATGTGATGTTTTGGTTTGGGGTAATCATAATGTTGCGACGATGAGAAGTTGAGAATGTAATTATTTCATTATAGTAGAAAGCTGATGATTTCAAAGTATTATTTTTTAAGTCAATTCATTATAATACATAATTCACGCCAATATCCCCGAAGGGGTAGGCAGAGGTGAACTAGCACCCACGCTTCGCCAATTAGGCTAGGTCCCATGTAATAAGTGGCGAGCCTATTGCCATTTATCGGGCACAAAAGTCGCAGTACTTTGCTAGGTGGTAGGTATAAGAGGAATGCTGCTGCCCATTCCTCATCACTGATTTATCCTTAGTCGCCTTCTACGACACCCACGGGAGAGGTTTGGGGTGGTGACAATTGTATTCTACTCTGCCGTCACCACGCGGCATTATAATAACGTAGTATAATAACTCCTTTTTTACCCAATAGTACCTCTTCACTGTTTGTGGCGCTACGGATTACAGAAAAAAAAATAGTGCGCCATTTTTAATTTCAACACGCAAAGTGATTAAAATGCACAAAGAGCATATAAAATTATTATGACTCTTACACCTAATTATTCTATGCCATCTATTTAGAGAACTGTTGAGTCAAAACACTTTATATTCAACAAAGCAGTTGTTTATCAATGTCACTAAGCGTATTTCGAAATGTATTTCTTGTGTTTAGTTTTAAGGGAGAGCCCTTTGTCTCCCTACCAATGTTATTTTTTTTAAGAACCCATTCCAACGCCTGTTGGTTTAAAATATCACAAAGGATATCACGTAAGTAAATGAAAATTTATTATGGTGACGTTTCAGATATTCGCTTCCTTTGTGGAATTAAGATATGGCAGACGTTTGTGACTTTTGTCCAATGGAACCTTGTTTCACCGAATTCTATTCAATGACCAGTCGACGCAGTAGAAAGTGTTTGATAGAGTTAATATAAGATATCAATGCATCTCGACACAGTGGACCATTTTTCTAACATTAATGTATGTAAAGATAATAAAATAGATCGCCTCGAAGAGGATTGGTGTCAGGCAAACGACCGGCTTTAAACCTAATTAAAAAGTATATGGATTGGAATTTTGTCATCTCAATCACTCTTTCCGTTCAATGGTATCTCGACATGGTCCTTACCATTTCCGCCATTTTTCTACACATTCGTTTTTGTTTAAAAATATATGAATTAAATGTATCGATGACGTCTGACCGATATGAATGGAAAAGTACAAGAGATAGCCGCCTGAGACATAAATCATACATCAGGAATATGTTAAAGATAATATGGATTAGATTATTATAGTTATAAATTGATTAGTGTAATAATAAAGTAACACAAAAATTTTCCGATATTGTTGGTAACAATTTATGTGTAAGTTTGTGGGATTTTAGACAATGATGCTTTTCTATCTGTATATGAGTTCGTGAATTTGGAATTCTACTTGTTTTATAACTTTGTTGGCGGGACAAATTTTTTCACTATGATCAAAGAAAACGAAAGAATTAGAGTGTTTTTAACAGCCCCCCCCCCCCCTGTAAGCCCCCACAGCAGTTTCGGTCAACTTTAGATGATGCAGCATGGAGGTCAAGTCCTTTCATTCTAAAGACATATTGACTCGGAGACCACAGGGTCTACTGCTTGGTGATTCGAATTCCAGAATGTTTTGACACACTGAAATTAATGTCAAAGTATTTTGAAGTAAATTATGTGTTTATGCACCGAGACTCCCCGTTGAAACAGATGTTATTGCGATTGGAGCAACATCGTAAAACAGATTGCCCAAATGCTCAAGAAAAACACACATCGCCATTTCTTGCAGTAAACAGAAATAACGCACTCGTGCATTCGGACGTAGATTCAATTTTAAGCTTAGGAAAGCACCTGTAAAGGTTGCTTTTCGTTTGCAAATAGATGAGTCATTAAGAGCAAATAGGTGTAAAGAGTTGTTCTTTTACTTTACTTATTAATAATATTGGCGTTGGTATTTATAAAGTCATACATAGGTACCTACAATCAACGCACGTCAAATCACCAAAATATAGGTAAAGGGGTAAACCCTCAAAACAGATAAACCAACACAATTACGCGATTATTTCCGAAAGCTCCAAAAACCCAAACATAGCAATTCCATCAATAAAGTATGAATGGAATTGTAAGTCAGTATTTGAAAATCGTTCAAATAGCAATCCAGTAAACATTTTTGTTTGTTTTGCAGTATATTCAGTTGTGATACTCTTCATCTACTTTTTTTTGAGGGACGAGTACTCCCTGAGAGGATTTCTCTACGGCAGGAATCTTCCTGCCCTGTAGTATGGGACGTGCCAAAAACCTCCTCGGGGAAATGAAAATATTTTCCTCTCAAACAAACAAGACAAAAGATTGTCAAGTGGTGGAGATAGATTTTGTCCACGTCCCGTGCTAGGCCCGCTGGGGGAGTTTCACTGCCACAGAGAACCTCACAGGGCGCTACGAGCGCTACGAATCCCAACATGAGCATGCCCTTAATCTAGGTGTGCGATATATTAAATTTAGTCAATCGACTTTGTGCTTTACGTGTAACAAATTGAGGTTGTCAATCGGTTGGAGATGTTTTACGGTTTTGTATAGTCTGAAAGTCTGAAGCACTCTGAAGTGCTGTCGACTGCACATTACGCCATATTTAAGTCGTAGCTGTACAAGAAAACATTGAACACGAAAACATTGTGTATACACAAAAATGGACTCTGAGTCAACAAAGAAATTCATATTTTTCCGTCATCTAGAATCCATAACACCAGTGTTTATGCTACTTCCTTTGGTCTAACTAGACGATATGTGTGAGACAGTGTGAGTATAAGAAATATATAAAATATACAACATGTTCGTTCATACTGACCTCACCTCTGATAGAGGAGGGTGGAAGAATAAGACAAGACAGGTCGGAACAACATGGCGTGGAGAAGAAAGATGCATAAATGCTAACCAATTTTGTAGTTAAATTAAAACTTCTTGTTTTAAAATTTAGGAGTCCTTGATCATTAACCTTTAGAACTGCACTGACCCCAGTTAGAGTGGGAACAGGACAGGGAGAAGAAGAAGATCATAAAAAGTTTAAGTAGAAATATTTAAAAAAATCTCAATTAATACCTGTCTTTGTAATACATTCCCCGTTACCACTGCTACCTACTCTATACTCTTTTCGAAATACATAGTCGTAACCTGACGCTAAACAGAGTACGTTTTATAAAAACAATTTAACACATTTCTAATTGACTTTGACCGGTTAGCTGTTTGGCACATCTTTACGTGTGATATGTGATGTGTATCAACTTCTGAGAAGTGCCATTATGCGGCTTGTAGTCACTAATTGCACAGTAGATAAATTGACTAGGGCGTGTGAATAATTTTGATGTATTTCGTGAAATTACCTCTCTTCTGGATTGGCGAGATAAAATCAAGAATAATACTAATAGCGTTAACACGGATAAACATTTTAATGATTACCATCGACTACTATATACGAAACTTAATGCATTGTGCATTATGTAAACAATAATTTTAGTAGTTCTGAACAAGCCTGATTAATCTAAAGCTTAATGGAATACACACATTTTTTCCTAAGTATTATTAGCTCCTAGGATCCTATTAATATTCTATAAACCTTTTGAGTGCCTACTCGCCTACATGCCTAACCCTCGATATTTTCCAATATTTACATTAAAACTTGTATATATAGGTATATATTTTTCATCGTTTCTTATTGTAAACTTAATATTTAGTCACCACTTAGATAATCATCATCATCCCCACTGCCAGAGGCCCTAAAGCTGGCGGTGTGCGGTTTAGTGGGTAACGTGGCATTTTAAGGTAGTACCTAACGTAACATTTTACACCTATTATAAAATTGCCATCGAAAAACACCATATCCGCGATCCGCGTAATCTGGTATTTAAGCGTTTATTCCTTAAATTCAAACTTTTATGACTACTTATTGTGACTTAAACGAAAGGTTTGGTCAGGATTTTGACACAATTATTGTGTATGGTCAATCGCACTTTTAACTACCCAAAACTGTCCAATTTCTTCAATCGATTGTCAACTTTATATTTTTAACAAAGAACAAAGTCATACATTTACGTTTAGGTTGACTAAATATTGTAAAAATTCGCAAGCAAAATCATTCGTAGATAGGTTACAGAAACCCGTAGCGTTACTGAGACATTATTGCGCCTGATCGTTGGTATTTATTAAATTAACAAGTTGTTTAAGTTGTTTTTTTTTTGGTATCATATAAAAAATTTAGTATCGCAAACAACAATACCTATCTGACCTTTAATATTCGTGAAAATACAGAATCGATTGCCAAAAAAGATTGTGGCAAACATTCTTACATTATTAAGCTTGGCATCAAAGTCGAGTGCAAGACAAAACAATCGCTAAACAACTGTGACAATGACTGTCTAGATATTCATATGCATCTTAATTTTTTATGTATAACCTGCATCTTCCCGTGAAAGTTTTAGAAAAATAAACACAATTTCTACATACAGAACAGCATGCATTAAGACGCAGAGCGCGGAACTAACATGTTTACAACTCTATGGTTTACAACACTATTACTTTTGCGGTTAATTATCGATGTTTACAGACGGCTGCGGTATGCTTATCGCATCGCATACCTCCCATTATTCTACAAGAAACATGACATAAAACTGAATGTTCTATGTCATGTAGTCCTCTATACAGGAACCAAGTCACGATTCAAACAAAGGCGCCGCCCACGCCTCTAGCGGCAAAAATAACCAAACTGAAATCTTTGTAGGTATACAATAATGACCGCTTTAGTTTTTTATGAGAATATCACGTTAATTTTTTATTAATTTAAAGCGTTTTAGCACAAAAAACAACTACAGTATTCTGAACGGCAAGTGGCTCAGACGCACACATAAATGTTCGCATTCGTATTGTGAATAAACATCGTAATGTAGCAGATAAACTAGGATGGGAGCCAAGACGAAAATATGCCGCGGAGCGTTTTTCCATTGGATTTTGCGCTTTGGAAACGGGCAGTAGTCGACGGCGGGCATCATTGTCAATTCACAGATGGAATGCTGATAAGTTCTAGGCAGTTGTCGCCTTGTGTTTGGGTCTGTTTGAAACAAATCAAAGTAAACATTGACTACGTTGGTCATGGTCTGCAAGCTATGCGTTACATTCGCCAGAAGACGGACATGTAAAAAGTACTGTTGCATATCAATGTGCAGTTGCTATGTATTTATGTAGGAATGCAGCGTTGCTTTGTATGTATGTATTTCTATGTATTTTCAAAGAAAGATAGGTAATATACTCGATAGTTCGTGACAAGCTGTGTACCTAAATGTGTGATCTGATCCATTGAGTGTCTGTTGTGTCTTGTGTGGTCTTGCAAGGTCGCACGTGTGTCCATAGCGCGCAGGTCGTTGCACACGCGTCAAGGTAGGTACGGCAATTTTCATTCAGCTCCCGGTCTATTTATTATCAAGTGGCGCATTGCGCGCGCACTTCCTCCACACTGACGTAGGTGCGGACCTTCGCTGCCGTCCAACCACTCGATCTTTAAAACCCCCGGCAGATCTGGAGTTCAGCAACGCTTAAACAAGCGATTGTTATTTAACCGTGTCGGTTTTTGAAGAGGAGAACTGTCAAAAACGGGCGCTTATCTTTTAATTGCTCGTTTTAAGTGTTGGTGAACTCGAGCCTTAACCAGACGACTGACGGGAGACCGGCAGAAGACGGTTAGTAGTAGACCGAAAAATCCAATTCGGTTCTCGAGTGAGAGGGTGGCGGCGCGGCCGTGCGTCCCGCGGAACGCTTCAATACGATGTTTACTCGTGTTCACTGTCAAACGTGTTATCTGTTATGTGAGCAGGTGGCGTCGGCGGCGCGTGCGCCGGCGCGGCGTCTATATTTGTGTCGCGCGGGCGGCACCGGCGGCCGTTACATAAAGTGGTGTGTGCGAACCTCACCTCCTCTATCTTGAGGCTGGTGCGGACCACCTTGCGGGTGACCGCGCTCTCGTACGTTTCCTCGATTGTCTCCGCCATGGTGCGATGCGCGGGCGCAGCGGGCGACGCGCGCGGTAGTTGCGCCGGTACTGAGCGGCCAACGGTTATTTTTAGGGCGGGCGGGCGGCGTGCGTAGCCGAATACGATGGACGGGAATCGGGGTGGCGAGACGTCTGCTGGGGTGCCGTGTCTGTGACCCTGCTGGGCACGTCTGAACATTGTCATGACAAGAACCTTGTCACAATATAATCTAAAAAATATCTAATAAATAAAAAAAACAAGTGGTGGGTACAGTTTTTGCTTAGGAACTTCTACGAGATGGCTTGACAGATTTTTATGATTATTGTTTATATATTTGGTAGATCTGGGAATAGGTTACAGGCTATTATTTATACGCCTAGGTGATAATGGCAAAAACACTGTGTCCTTATTGAATTAGTCTTATACATAAAAATATCGTGACACAGTGTTTGCTAAGGAACTCCTCCGGGACGACTTGACAGATTTTTATGATTTTTGTTTGTATATTTGTTAGATCTGAAAATATTAGGCTATTTTTTATACCCCTAAGTAATAAGGGCAGAACGTTTGCCGAATTAGCTAGTACATAATTATACGTACGTAGGCTGGCGACTGGCTACTATACCTACTGTTCAAAGCTATCGTTGTTATGACAGGGTATTAAAGTGGTAATGTTTAATAATACTGATGATGCTGCTCGTACAGACACGTCTGATTAATCACCTTAACAAAGATCAGACTACTTCTGGATGCGCTAGTTCAGTTGTTCCTCTTCTGCGCAAGAGCACGCTCGTAGCGACATAAAAACACTATTCTTTTGAACTCTCAACATCTGTAGGCCTAGCACGGGATGTGGACAAATGTCCACGGGGAGAAGTAAATATTTTCCTCTCGCTCTAACTCCCACTAAATCCTGAGACAAAACACTGTCAGTGGTGGAATGAGATTTGGTCCACGTCCCGTGCTAGGCCTACTGTAGAACCCAGTGTTTTGTCTAGGGATGGTATACACAGCGAGAGGAAAATATTTACTTTTTCACGAGGAGATTTTCTCCACGTCCCGAGCTATAGGGGCTAACTCACAATACTTTGCTCCAAGCACACGCAAATCTCCCGCGAACGTTCTAGATTGTTGACTAATGTTCTAGATTTTGGAAGGCACATATCGTCGTTGAAGTTACAATATCTCCTAACTTACCATTTTTAAGAAATCCACTTATTAAATGACAGCCGTACCTACCTACTCAGAGACATATTGACTAAATTAAATGGTTCCGTAACATACTTTTCGTTAACTCAAAACTAGTCGCTATTCTTGCCAGCTCTATGGTCTAGATTTAAATGAACATTTTTTTTAATAAGTACTCGTTAATGTTATTTCTCTGATTACGGGTGTTAAAATTCAATTTCGCGTGTAGGTATAAATTTTTCTTCTATCTGAAATTTCCTTTGTGGAAATAGCTGCTTTATGACAATCTGTCGTACTCAGAGACGTCCAATTAACTTTAACAAGTTCTTAATGTCAAAAAAAATCATTGAGTGACATAAAAAATAACTAACACTACTGAATTCGGTCCCCGGAATACTCTCTTTTTGAACTCTCGACATCTCACAAGCGCACAAATCTCCCGCGAAAGTTGTTCTAGATTCTGGACGGCACATGTTTCGACTTGGAGTCTGTGAAGTTGCCAAGAAATAATGTATTTCGCGACGTCCACGTCAGGTGCGGTAGGTTGCTGAGTACTTGCGCCGACCGAAGCATTGACACTGGCCTTGCTCCGCAGGAGACATTGCATAGCGCGAGAGCGTTCACTCTTCAGGGAAAGACGGGTTGATTGACACGCAGTTTTTTAGGAAATTGAGGACACTTCGTATTTTCAACATACACACAGTTTTATTGTGAAGTTATTACCTTATGAAATTTGACCGAAAATGGAGACCGTATTTTTACTTTTTTATAATAATAATTGTAAGGCTGCCTGACGTGTAGCGAGGCTGTGGAGCGGAGAAACGAGGAAATATGAACCAATAGGGTTGCATAAAATCTCAGACTGAAAATGTCATGCAATCCTATTGGTTAATAAGCCTGTCTCTCTCTCTCTCTCATGGAAAAGGTGACTAAGTCGGTTAATGGTAATACGCTTGCCACCTATTACATGAATGTGTTCTAACAGGCTAACTCCTAGCTCTGGTAGGCAAAGGTGTTTTCAATTCTTAGGGGATTGATTATAAAGGCTTGATTTATATAGGTGTAGGTGTTTTCATATAAAAAAAATATTAAAATTCGACCGGCAGACAAACGGAAGAAGACAAAACTTCCTGGCGTTCCCGTTGTAGAAAATAAAATCGAAATTCAAACGAATTTTCAGGGCCGTTTTTTTCTCCCATGTAGGGAAGCAAAGGCGTTAACTTAATCTGCCGCAGCTGTGACGTCATCACACGTTTTTATACATTTTATTTTTCTCCGTAAATAGTAAATAATAAAAAAAATTCAGAAGCTAAGGCTCGGAAAATAAAGAAAAATAAATACATTATTGTTTTAGGGCAATAATCTTTTATAAATTTTGTCAATTACAGTTCGAACGTAAATATTCTTGGGCGTGACCGGTGAACTTTTTCCCGAGCTGTGCCACAGCTGGACGGCGAACTGTATGCAATAATTCAAGTGTATATTGTAATTCATTTTTAGATTGTGACGTCACGTGTTTGTTGAAATCGCTTCGGTCGACGCTCATTAAAACGTGCAGGGGGAGAGTGCCTCTGAGTCTCTATGATCTGTAGTCTCCATCTGTCCCCGTCCGTAGCACGGGACGTGAAGAAATCTCTTTCGGGGGAAAGAATATCTTTTCCTTTCGCTCTAACTCGCACTAAATTCCGAGACAAAACACTGTCAAGTGGTGGAGAGAGACTTGTCCACGTCCCCGTGCTAGGCTCCCTGGTGCTAGCAAGTAGCGAAAAGTTGTTCTTGATTTTTTTGGGAAGGATTGTTGTTCTGTTGGCCGAGAGTCCTTTACAGCATCTACCGGGTTTTTGGGGATGTCGAAGATATGCGTTCTCTAATAAACTAAGAAGAGAGACAGGACATTTTAAGGATTTATTATTTGTTTGCATTCCAAGGATGGTATTGTTTGTTTGTCATTTCATGTGTGGTCATAGCGGGAACAGAAAAATCAAGAATTGGAAGCTGGGAAGTAGAAGCAGAGACAAAGACCCTAGAAGCACGCGCGAGTGAGACAAGTTTCGTTATACATTGCTCGCCGTTAAGCGGCATTCATAAAATAGTGCAGCACACTAGTGGCGTTGTGCACGAAAACGCAGAAGAATTCGCGCGTAAATCGCCTTATCTGGGCAGGGTCAAAGACATAATAAGGCGTGCGTCCATCTATGTTATAAGTGTTGCTAAACTGTTTGTTTGAGCGTGGGTACCTATAATCGGTACAAAGACAGCAGGCATCTAGAAACTCATCACGATAATAAAACCTGAATTACTGTAAACCGCGTAGACATAGCAATCAGGGTACGAAGTATGGCACTTACGTATTTTTGGAAAGTAGGTGAAATGGGGGTTGTAAGTTTGCATGGAAGCTACTCATCTCATGTGATGAAAGTCCGTTAGTTTTGAAGCTTAACTATTACAAGTGATAAAAACCAAGTGCGAGTCGGACTCGCGCAAGAAGGGTTCCGTACCATTACCTATAAAAAACGGCCAAAAAAAGCATCACTGTTGTATGGGAGCTCCCTTAATTAATAATTTTATTCTGTTTATAGTATTTGTTGATAAAGCGGCAGAAAAACATCACCTATTCTGTGAAATTTTCAACTATCTAACTATCACGGCGCATGAGATAGATAGGTAACAGACGAACTGACAGACGGACAGCCGAGTCTCAATAATAGGATTCCGTTTTACCCTTACGGAACCTAAAAAGGGTTAGTCTAGTGTTCAATAATTAAAGTTTACTGATTTGTCGATAATGTAATGTTGGGCATATGTTTGCATTCTGTCTGAGTAAACTCTGTACGTCTCTCTCGCTCCCTAACTAATGACCTAGTGTGCGACCGCGCAAGTGTTGACAGGCACACGTCAGGAAGTCTGATGTCATTCTGTTCTTTGTGCTACATACTTTCAAAGATCAACGGACAGTTTTGGCCTTAATTATAACATTGTGCTTCCGGGAACGATGCAAAATAGGCCTTATTGTTTTCAAGATTAAGGTTTGTTTTTGGCCCCGAGAAAAGTTTAGGATTTTGGAAGGTGTCCGAATTGTTGAATAGTTGCAGGTACTACTAGGGCATATTAAACCTAATGTTGACTTACGTGCCCCATAGATGGCAATAGGCTGGCCCCTTAAAACATCGGACGTACAGGTGGATTATCTCTGCCTAAGTACCTTTTGGTATAAATAGGTGTGATTTATGTATGTATTAAATCAATTCATAGTGAAATTGTACCTACACTGCAATGCAAAATTTTACAATTTTTTTTGTGCTTTTATTATCACTACCTACTAACGTGAAAGTGCAAAAGAAGGGTTACCTAAAAGTAACCGATTGAGTCGAACATTCGCCCTTGCGAGGTTCCTTAATCTCCCAATCCTACTAATAAGCATCTACCTAGCGAATTATTTTCTTGAAACTAAAGGCTCTTCGTATTCAGAATATGTTCGGGAGATCTATTATGCCTTAGAGGCGGAGATAGTTGGGATTATTAACAAGATATCGCAAGATCTACAGCAATCCTTCTTTTAATCTTTCTTTTTCATTGTCTGGTTCGAAGGACCATTGACTTGAATAATCATTATCTGTGGTGATGTACAAAATATTACATTACAGTACTACGTACATTTTTAGCTGTTTAGTAGTAGTAAAAAGTCCTTGAAGTAGTTCTGCTATGTTCTTAAAATCACGATTTATTTATATTTAATACGAACAGCATCACTTGAGTTTCAAATACCAATTTACCCATTACCGTATGTTAACAACGTGCTCATCGGCAAACCGCATGTTGGATTAAAATTCCAGCCCGCCTAGCATGACCATCTAAACACGATATGATATAGCCATTTATCGCTTTGAACTGTCAAAAATTTTTTGGCCGTTCAAACCGAAAGAGTTTCTATGGTCATGCTAGCCGGGCTGCTGTGGGAAATGTAATATGTGCAATAATGATCATGAATTTTTAAATAAATTTCATATTTTGCATATTTAGTTTTAGTCCAGATACAATAAATAAAACAACAGCGTCACAATAAACAATAATTTTATTACCACATCACGCAAACACTCAAAATTACAATACTCAGTATCATAAATAGAATCCACAATAAATATACCTAGATCTAACATTGAAAGACTTGCGAGAAAATCATTTTTACAAATACATTTTCTTCTTAATATACATACCATTTGAATACATATTCATGTAACTTTTTCTAGATCTCGTTTTATATCACTTGCTCTTGCGATAATACTTAAATAATTCATTATTGTGCTTAGAGCGGCGTCTTCTAGTCCACATTGCTGCAAAAAAATAAGCGTCATTAGTTGAATGTTATATTTATTACGGACATAATTATTGGAAAATGTTACGACGTATTTTTCTTTGTCATCATCATCATCACCAGCCTTTTAAAGTCCCCACTGCAGGCACACAGGCCTTCTTATGGATGTAAGAATATAGGGAGAATGGGCCATAACCCACAACGCTGGCCTTATGCGGGTTGGTGGGTATTATCGACTGCAGATGCAGCCGGAACCAGCGGCTAAACATAGCTTCTGAAGCAGTACTTGAGATAATAAATTTTTGGTCACCCATCATAAGGGTTTTTTCCAGCATTTGAATGAATATTAAGCTCTCAGCTGACGAGAGCTTGCCGTTGTGACCATTGCCGTGTGTTGACGGCAGAGTAGAATACAATTGTCACCACCCCTAATCTCACCCGCGGGTGTCGTATAAAGTCCTACAGTTCAAAGTAAGCTTACTAAAGTTGGCCTGGCATTTTTTGTTATATAACGATAAATAACAGAAGTTAATAAGCAACTAAGGTGTAGTACGTCTATCTTCAACGATAGAATATTGAGACCCGTCGTATGATGGCAATAGAATCGCCCCCTGTTACATAGGACCGAACAATGGGTGACAATTCACCTCTGCCCACCCCTTCGGAGATAAACAGGCGCGGTTTATGTATGTATCTATGTATAGTAGAGGACTTGCACGATACGCACGGTGTTGGTGAAGTAAACTTGGCTGTTAATTCACCTCAGCCTACCCTCCTTTCATAGACAAATAGGCGTGATTAATGTATGTCATGTCAACAGTATCCGAAACCGACGGGCATGCATGAAGAGATTGATGAGATTAGATGAAGCGAAAGAAGTATGTAAGGATCGTAGCAAGTGGGAAGAAGTGATCTCTGCCTACCCCTGTGGGAGAAAGGCGTGACATATCATCTCGCTGCCCAGTTCCCAGTCTATCTGGGGTCGGCGCAGTATCTTCGCTCTTCCATTCATTTCGGTCAGACGTCATCAAGACATCCACTCCCTTTTGATTCATATCATCCATCACACCGTAAAGGTGCTATTGACGAATGAATGTATAGAGACGGAACGAACCATGTCGAGAGACTGATGAACGGAGAGAGTGATTGGAATGACAACATTCCAATCCATACTGCTCAAAGTTTTGGCTTAGGTTTTACAGCCGGCCGCCTGCCTGACACTAACCCTCTTTGGGTATGCTGCTGTTGGTGGTTTTCCCTCCTCCATCGGGTGCTTGTTGGTCTACACCGGGCAATCTCCCTTAGTCGACTTTTACGACACCCATGGGAAGATTCGGGGCTGGCCTATGCTACGTTATTTGTTCGCTCCCAGGCCAGCATAGAAGAAAGGCGTGACATAGGTACGTATGTAAGTAGTAGAGGACTCACATGATACGCATGGTGTTGGTGAACCCGGAGCCCTGCTTCCAACCCGTGACGACAACCACCGCGTCCCCTGTACGGATGAAGCCGCGTGCCCGGCCGAACTTCAGGCCGTACTGCACCCGGTTGTCGACGTCCTTCAGCCAGTCGCTGGCCACGCCCTCTGCGGGAGACAATCAGAATCATACATACAATACATACATAAATCACGCCTATATCCCCGAAGGGGTAGGCAGAGGTGAACTAACACCCACGTTTCCCGTTATGTTAGGTCCCATGTAATAGATGGCGAACCTATTGCCATTTATCGGGTACAAAAGTCGCAGTAGGTACATAGCTAGATGGTATAAGAGGAACGCTGCTGCCCATTCCTCATCACTGATTTATCGCCTTGTACGATACCCACGGGAGAGATTTGGGGTGGTGACAATTGTATTCTACTCTGCCGTCACCACACGGCAAAATTAACATTCATCATCAGAATCAACATGCGCCGAAATCAAAAATAGGCGAGTTATGATCGTGTCTATGTACCGGTTGCGGTCAGAAAATATTTATACATAAATAAATATTTTTCCACTCACACCTATCATCTAGCTAGCCCAAAGTAAGTAGCCTAAGCACTTGTGTTATGGATACTGGAAGACGGAAAATATTTTTAATATCATAATAATTATATACATAAACCATGACTCGTGAACAAATATTTGTGTTTATCACAAAATTTATCCCTACCAGGATTCGAACCCGGGACATCTTGACCAATACCCAGCGATCTGAGCAATTGTCAACAACTCCCATCTCTCCCGTGGGTGTCGTACAAGGCGACTAAGGATAAATCAGTGATGAGGAATGGGCAGCAGCGTTCCTCTTATACCACCTAGGCTAGCAATGTACTGCGTCTTTTGTGCCCGATAAATTTATTTATTTATTTATTTATTTACTTCTCAATACATTTATCATTACAGGTATCAATACCTAATTCGATAAAGCAGCATACACATAATATAAGAATAAAAAGATCTACATTTTATAACATATAACGTATAATGTAATTTTTGTGAATTCGCTCATAGAACATGAAAATATGTCTAACATTTCTGTGACCAAGTTGAGTGTATGTAGAGACCGCGTCAATGGCGCTTCCTTCAAGAGATTGGTCCGGCCGAGCGGCACTGCCAGCAGCCGAGGCCTCCGCCGTCGACCCATGTAATTATCGGGTACGTTTAGGTGTATGCTGGCCAACACCTCTGCGTTGTATATTTTTCCAATCAACAGAGAAAACATATACCGTGCTAACATTAATTCTCTTCTCACTCTTAGTTCGTTGTATTCCACCATGCCCAAGATAAAGAGTGAGGGATACATTAATGGGTAATACGGGTACACTCTATATTGTTTGAAATATAGGAATCTTAAAAATTTTCTTTGTATACGCTCTAGCATGATCGTATATTTAACCTCGTGGGGCGCCCATATTACGGAGTTTGTCTCTAATTGGCTCCTAATTAGAGCATTGTACAAAATGGTAATAGCTTTAGCGTTACTAAACCCACTAGCTGTACGCAATATGAACCCAAGCCTACGGAATGCTTTTTTACAAATATCCATGATGTGTTCCCGAAAAGTAGGCTTAGACGTTAGTCTCACTCCCAGATCTTTAACTTCCGTCACCCGCTTCATAGGTACTTCATCCATAGTGTAATTGTAGCAAATAGGAGATTTTGACCTTGTAAACGAAATCGTCAAGCATTTCGATTTATTGAAATGCAAGTTATTTATTTTGCTCCAAGCTACCACCTTATCAATATCCGCCTGCAGTATTTTTGCGTAAAGAATGCTTTTTATTGGTAGTAAGAGCTTTAAATCATCTGCAAACAGCAGATGTTTAGCGGTTTTTATAACACGTGACAGATCATTTATCATTATGATGAACTCCATCGGCCCCAAATTGCTACCCTGACTTACCCCAGTCAAGGTTACATATAAGTGAGACAAATGACCAGCAAAATCTACATACTGATACCTATCCCTCATATAACTGGCAAAAAATCTAAGCAATTGAGGTGTGAATCCAACAGCTGCTAACTTCCCCAGCAAGATGTCGTTATCCACCAGATCGAACGCCTTCTGGAAATCGAAGTACGCGGCGTCTACCTGTAACCCTTGATCTACCATTGGCGTAATTTGAGACATATAAGTGAGTAGGTTACTAGTTGTACTATGTTTTGGAACGAAACCATGCTGTGCACCAGACATCTGAGGACTCAGCTGTGCTAAGATAGATTTTTGTAATGCCGATTCGAATATTTTCGCCGGAGTTGAAACTACCGCAACTGGCCTATATCCTTTTACATCTGTGCTTGCTCTTCCCTTGGGGACTGGAGTGACTCGGGTAATTTTCCAACAATCTGGAAATGTTGCCGATCTTAAACATATATTGTATATATGAAGAAGAGGTGAAGAGAATATCATACGACAGTCCTTAAAGATAAAAGCCGGAATGCCATCTGGTCCAGCCGACATTTTCGGTTTAATTCTCCTCAAAGCCTCTTCAACGTCAGTAATCCGAAAGCTCGATAAATGGATCCGTGCAGCATCGGTCGCGTTTCCTGATGCAGAAACTGCTGCGTCTATGTTTAATTCAGGTTGTTTCGTACCGTAAACAGAATGAAAATAATGAGCAAATTCTTTACTGCTTTCTTCCGCTGTCAATATCTTTCCATCCTTAATAATCGATTGTATATTTCTTTGTCCATTTTTTTGTTTAATATAATGCCAAAAAGATTTAGGATCTTCTACACATTTGCTCTGAATACGGTAGATGTATTGTTGATAAGCTAAGTTAATCATCTTTTTTACTTTTGCCCGACTACAAGAAAATAATTCATAATCTCTTTTACATTTTGTTAATTTGTACCGTTTGTGTAACCTGCCTTTTTTGCCTAATTCTAGATTAATATCTTTTGTGTACCAATTTGGATAGATATATCTATTTTGAGAGATGTTATTATTTTGTCGTTTCTTTGGTACACACTGATCAAATATATTATTTATAGTATTATAAAAAAAATTAAAACACCTTGCAAATCATCAATATCATATAGTTGGGACCAGCTGATAGTCGATAAATTATAATATAGCAAAGGAAAATCCGCCCTGTAAAAGTTCCATCGAGACTGAATTGGCTTTGACTCACTCTGTTTATTTTGTACGTCGTCGGCATCAGCACCATCTTCCAACGTAACGCGGCGCAATTGTTTAGGGCTCGAGTGCGGGCAAAGGTCGATGGCAGCTGACCTCAGCCGCACGGTCACTTCAAGCGGCGGGTGCAACTCATCGACCAGCACCAATCCGTCAGCCGGACGCACACATACACTATCTCGGTCCCTTAATGTGCTCAACACTAAATCTAACTGACGATTATTACAGTTTGGAACCTTATTACTCTGAGTGAATTCACAAAAACTTAATAAATATTCATAGTAATTACAAACACTGACAGAACACGAAAACAAATTAAAATCACCGACCACTAATACATTATTATTTTTTATACAGAGTTGTTCAACCATTCTAAATAGTAACATATATTCGTTTTCACTACTATTTGGAGGGATATATACTACACAAAACAAAAACAAATATCTATTATGGAAATAAACTTTAGCACTGACTAGCTCGAATATACAGTTATCAATGTTTAAATGAATGAATGAAATAAAGTTTATTTGGCAAAAAAGAAATTAACAATAATAAACACAAATTTAAATATTATTATTAGGCCAAATAGGTCCCCGCTCAGCTTATGCCGAGGCACATAGTGCTTCGACGCCGGTATTCTGCGGATACCATAAATGGCAACAGGCTCGCCATCTATTACATGGGACCTAACATAGTTGGCGAAACGTGGGTGCTAGTTCACCTCTGCCTACATATAGGCATGATTTGTGTATGTATGTATTGTAACCTGATACACGAGTATCCCGAATCCTACCTTCGTACACGATGGGCAGCACGGCGCGGAACAGATGCGTCTGCCTCGCGGTGCGCGCGTGTCGGGTGACCGCTATAACCGGACACCTCGGCCGGTACTTGCTCAACAGATGGGCGGACCGGCCGCTGGTGGTGATGACCACGATCGCGGACGCCATGCAAATGGTGGACGCCTCCACGGCGGCGATAGCGACTGCGTGCGCTTGCTCGATGGGCGCCTTCACCTGCTCAAATTTGGAACGGAACACCCTGTATACGTGGTTGCGAGGTACAGCGTAACATCCTGTATAAGTGAACTGTTGTTCATATTTGTTATCATGGACGCATTAAGAGAAATAAAACGTAGACACCATGTCCACGTTTTTATATTTTTAATGCGTCGGAAAAATTCATGTGAGTATGAAAAAAGGGGCGGTGCCGTAAAAAATAAGGGCTCAGATCGCATATTTGTCGTCAATTACTTGGGATCCGAGCCATTTTTTGTTTTATCGCCCTCGTTATATAATCTACTATTTCCACCATTTATATCGTGCTCGAATAATAAACATAATTAGAATTTTTTTATCTACCTCCCCGACGAGGTCGATGAAGTGCTGCTTGTGCCAGATGGCCGCCTCGGCCTCCTTGCAGATATTCGCCATGGTCAGCACGCACTCGAGCGGGTAATCCCCCTTGGCAGTCTCCCCTGACAACATGACGCAGTCCGCCCCGTCCAAGATGGCGTTCGCCACGTCCGAGGTCTCGGCGCGGGTCGGCCGGGGCTTCTTCACCATCGACTCCAGCATCTGGGTGGCGCAGATCACCGGTTTGCCTACCTGTCAATGGGGGTGCAACTATTAAAAACGTGCATACATACTACATACATAAATCAAACTAATATCCCCAAAGGGGTAGGTACAGATGAATTATCATCTACGTTTACCGTACCGGCGTGTTATACGTGGCGTGGAACACGAGGCCGTGGACTGTTTCTCTGATACACACGTTTCCAGTGTTTAACGTTATTTCTTTGACGATTCATGAGTGTATTTAATGATACCTTATATGAATAAACCATGTTTCCATTTTCTTTTTTATTTTCATTTTCATGTCATACAACACTGATAAAATCACGCCGTGCGTAGAAGCGGCGCACACGGCGGCGGCGCCGTGCACGTCAACAAGCTTCCATAGTGATCCATACAACACTGACGACCGTGCCTTCACACGGCGAATGGTTAAGTAGATTTTACATAACGTACATAAATCACGCCTATATCTCCGAAGGGGTAGGCAGAGGTGAACTAGCACCCACGTTTCGCCAATTATGTTAGGTCCCATGTAATAGGTGGCGAGCCTATTGCCATTTATCGGGCACAAAAGTCGCAGTACATTGCTAGATGTTATAAGAGGAACGCTGCTGCCCATTCCTAATCACTGATTTATCCTTAGTCGCCTTGTACGACACCCGCGGGAGAGATTTGGAGTGGTGACAATTGTATTCTACTCTGCCGTCGCCACACGGCATGTAGCTTTTGAGGGCGAAAAACACGTGTGTACAAGAGGCATAAGGTTTTACAGCCGGCTGCCTCTTTAGGTATGCTGTTGTTGGTGGTTTGCCCTCAACCATTCCAAAGTCTAGACTCTCCCTCTGTCGGCTTTCATGACACCCCTGATGTGAGTCGGGGCTGGCACATTCTACTTTATTTTTTCACTGCCAGACCATAATAGAAGTTATTATCTATAAATCTTACCATAAGACTTGGGCTCTCTTGATATTTTACAACGTAATATAACGCCTAATGAACTTACTCTGTTGCACCGAGCGATCATTGTCTTCTGGGCAAGGAACACCTTCTCTGGGGGGATTTCGATGCCAAGGTCACCTCGGGCGACCATGATGCCGTCAGATTCCTGTTACAGATAGATAATAAACTGGTCAGTGGTACTGCGTGTGAAGATCGTGTTTTAAAAATTCCCCTAACTAATGTCTCAATTGATCGAACGCATATATTATTATAACAAAAAGAAAGAGAAAGAGTAGATGTATCAACATCCAAGTTTCACTAACTATCCTAGGTCCCAGACGAGCCTAATGTCATCTATCAAGCACGTAATTCATAGGCTATTGCCGTCTTTCGGGCACACAAATAGCAGTATATTGTTAGGTGGTATGAGAGGAACGCTGCTGCCCATTAATCATAGCTGGCTTTACACATAGTCGCCTTGTATAACACCCGCAAGATATATAGGGGGTGGGACATAATAATCTAATACGCAGAACGCAGTAGCTCTTAGGCTAGTTACACAAATAAGCGGGACGGCATTAATCGGCACACCGGGCGGTAAAATCGAATATATATTACATGAATATTCGGGAATCGTATGTAGTAGTTGCTAGTGGTAGGCTTTTTCGTCCATAAGTACTGCCGAATCGAAAGATTTATCGACCCGAATGAACTATCCTCATATATCGAACTATCCTAATATATCGATACAAGCCGAACAAGTGCAGTAATTACTTCAGGTCGGCTTTGTTGTTCGACAAATACAGCCGAACCGACTGTGCCGGCCCGCTTATGCGTGTAGCTACTCATAGACGGAAAGTCCACAGTAAAGGTCTCTACATACGTAACGGGAAAATACCCCGGACGGGCCGGGTCGGGACGGGTCGGAGCATCTTTTGTTCAAAACGCCCCGTGCACACGTTCCTTTCGTGACTTCGTGACATATGTCCTTCATGGTCCATTTTGTATGAAACGTTGTTTCTGCAGTCCCCGTCCCCGTCCCCGTCCCCGTCCCGCCCACGTCCCGTCCCGTATTTTCCCGGTAAATATGTAGAGACCTAAAAAAACCAAAACAGCAGTAGGTGCTGACCGCAATGATCTCGTCCAGGTTGACCATGCCCTGGTGGTTCTCGATCTTGGAGATGATCTTGATGTTCTTGCCCTTCTCGCCGAGGATGCTGCGGATCTCCTGCAGGGCTTTCCCGTTGCGGATGAACGAGGCGAAGATCATGTCCACCTGAAATGCGCATTGCAAATTTGAGATTACCACACACTATGCACTGTGATATGGATGAACGAATATTGAAGCAGCATCAATCGAAAGCCTGATGCAGCCTCCGAGTACGGAAGAGGGACACTTACCCCCGAATACAGAAACGCTACTCAAAGTTTAAGTCCTGCTTAACATTTAAGTATTGTCAAAATTGACGTTTTTCAATACAAATTCTGACAGGTATGGTCTGTCCACTTTACTTTTTAAGCACTGCTTAAAATTTGAGTAGCGTTTCTGTATTCGGGGGTAAATAACTCATCGCTCGTGTAATATAATAAGGACACAACCCAAAAAAAATCTCAGAAACATTGTGTGTTCAAAGTTTATGACAGTAAAACTTAGTACAAAGATTTTGGTGGTTAGAAAAAGAATTTCGAAAAATTATGATCTTGAGGCGGGAATCGAACCCGTGAAGTGTAAACGTGAACGTGAAGTGTAAAGGTTAGAAGAATTTCGGCAAGTTAATTAGTGTCTTGGGTGGCCGAGCGGTCAGGCACCTGCCCGGATAGCAGCGGACGCGGGTTCGATTCCCGCCTCAAGATCATAATTTTTAGAAATTCTTTTTCTAACCACCAAAATCTTTGTACTAATTTTTCTAACATTTATATAATGTTAAAATTAAAATCAAATAGTAAAACTTAGTTTTGCATGAATCCAATTTTGAGGTTATTCTCAAACAACACAACAAAAACAACAGGTTTTTGTTGTGTTGTCTTATCCAATGGTCGGCATTTTTTTATCACCATTGCAAATACGCTAAGTTCAACATCATCAGTGTCGGGAGCAGAGTACTGACCTAGTTGTTCTTGCTTATAAACTTCCCCATACTCTTCCGATCGTAAAGAAGAGAAAAAAGAGAGGAAAGAGAGGGAAGATAATGAATTTTACATTAAAATATGGGTGAAACACATTTTAACGCATCCGGGGAGTGCTTGGTGCGAGTCGAATGGTAACAGAGTTCATGACGGTGACCGATGAGGTGGTGAAAACCACTATAAAATTCTTAATGTCAAACATGGCACAACACTTTTATTTCAATGATTCTTCATAACACGGATCCTTATGCATCAAAATAACACCACTTTTAATACACAAAGTGCACTCTGAATCAATTTTTGAATGATTGAAATAAAAAATTGACTGGCGCCATTGAAAGCTCGCCAAGCATTCCAAAAGTGCATGTGCTATGCGTGCGAGCACCTTTTGTTTTTGTGATCGTACTATAGATTATACATATATATTTTTTATATAAGTATTTTAATAATATTGATGTGTACATAATGTTAATACTGGTATCGTATTTTGTTTTTACTTATATATAATTTATTATATTAATTACGTCACAGTGAAACGCCTGCCATAACAACAGCGTTTCTGTGAAATTATGTCACAGAAACACAAGCTGAGGCAGTACCTTTTGGCCATGCACAAGGCATCAATTTTCTTTTTTTTCCTCCTTTTTATTTTGTAGTGTTGTAGTATTTGTAATTTGTTGTTAAATTATTATTTTTTCTCTTATTTTGTTGTCTGTGTTGTCTTTGTGCTGGTCAATAAATGTTTTTCTTTATTTCTTTCTTTCTTTCAAAAATATAGAGAAGAGAAGGAGAATACAAAAAGAAGAGAACGACGAATGTAGTCTACTGTAGTACACGATGCAATTTACAACTAATCTTACAACTAACGATTAAATTATGCCTATTTATCCCCGAAGAGGTTGGTAACACCTATTTCGCTAGCTATATTATGTACTAAATAATAGGGTTAGGTGGTGTAAACAACTAAACAATAAATGATCGATCCAATTTATCATCATAGTATGACAGTTTTTATTTCCACCGACTTTGATAGTGATAATAAACAAGGCTATCTAATATCCCACATAAGTCCCTATCGGTCAAAACAAACATTGAAACTTTAAGATAGCTGTGGATTTTTATGAGCACTCTATAATTTATTATTTTACTAAGGATTGTTTTATCATTTAAATTACGAAATGCAAAAGATACAAATAACTTATTCAGTTTTCTCACAAACCATGCATCAATAGCGTGACTGCTTGTACGGATTCTTTATCGTACAATACAATGATGTCATAGTCATAATCTTAAATATTGTAGACATAGGTACTTCTGGTTGTCTGATGATCTCGGTGTCTAAGCACGTGAGTTGTTCAAACTACATACATACATGTATACATACACAAATCTCACCTATATCCCCGAAGGGGTAGGCAAAGATGTATTAACACCCACGTTTCAACAATTAGCTTAGGTCCAATTTAACAGGTCGCGAGCCTATTGCCATTTATCTGGGCACGAAAATCGCAGTACAGTGCTAGGAATAAGAGGAACGCTGCTGCCCATTACTCATCGCTGCATTAACCTTTAATCACCTTGTACGACATTCTACGACATCCGAGGGAACGCTTGAGGGTGGTGACAATTGTCTTCTGCACTGCCGTCACCACACGGCATGAGAGTATAATACATAATAGTATTGCTTGCTATGCCAAAATATATTGGACATTTCCGTAGATGCATTCTATATTAGTTTTTGGCAACACACCGAGAATTGTTGCACTGTGTAAACATAATGTCTAAAAGCCCATTTATTCCATTAGCCCATTGCTTTGGTCGAATGGGAATATCGCTGGCTATAGGCCAAAAGGTTCCAAGTTCGAATCCTGTAAAAGCAAATATTCGTGATGAACGTAGATATTAATTTGTTCTCGAGTCATGGTTGTTTGTATGTTTATGTAGTAACTATTAATGCTTAGGTATATATAAATATTATGTATATTAAAATTTGTCCGTCATTTAGTACCTATCCATAAACACAAGTGCTGATGCTACTTTAGGCGTGTGTGTGTGTGAAGAAATATTTATGATTATTTAAGGTCTTCATTATTATTTACTTTATACTTTAGGTATATATATCATGATTTTATAAGATCTCTTTTCTTGTTTAAAAGGATAAACAGTGCATACCAATCTCGATACTCATATTTGAAGACGTGATCAATTCTCTTTGTTAATTCTGATCGTCTAGTCTCTCTACAAAATAATGGATAATGCTCACTCACGTCTTGTTCAACGCCAAATAGAAGATCAGACTTGTCCTTTTCGGAGACGGCTGGCAAGTCGACCGGTAGACCAGGCAGGTTCACACCTTTCCTCGATCCCAGCATGCCTGAGGAAGATATCAGTGTCGTTACAGCTTCAGCTCTTAAATAGCTTAGAGAAGTCTACCAATGGCACCTTACAGGCCTACTGTCATCATCATTATCACCGCCACTTTAAGCGGGGAATTCACTATACGGACATGCCTCCGGGCATGCCCGCCGCACCTCGCTTCTATTAGGTCTATGCGATGATTGCCTAGTGTAGGACCGTCACAGTCAGTCTGGCCTATACTAACGAGGTCCGCGCGGACAGGTCTGGCGGGCATGTCATCTTCTTCTCCCTGCCCTTATCCTACTACACATGCCCGTACCACACTAACCTGTTACTCCTTAAGCTTTAGATCGTCGGCGCTACTTTCTTTCACTTTCCTCTAACGAGCTCATTTCTAATCCTGTCTTTCCTGGTCACCTGATCACGCCACACAGCGGACATGTCCGTGTAGTGAATTCCCCGCTTAAGACCCCATAAACGGTAAACTAAGACCACTCACCCCCGTTCTCAATGACGCACACCAAGCTGTCGGCGGTGGCCGACTGGCAGATGACCGAGATGAGGCCGTCATCGATGAAGATCCGGTTGCCTGGCTTCACCACGTTGGTGATGTTCTTGTAGTCCACGAACACGGTGGTCGAGTTGCCTTTCTCCTCGAACGCGGGATCGGTGGTCAGCGAGATGGTGGCGCCTTTCTTCAGTTCCACCTCTGCAGAGCCGCCCTGAGGGTTAGATAAATGATACAAATAAAAATATGGTTTATTCATTTAAGGGACCATCCATAAAGTACGTCACACGTTAGTGCTTGTACGATCGCGGTCATAAAATATTTTCCAGTTTTGAAATTCGATACTATAAAGATTTTAGTGGTTAGAAAAAGAATTTCGAAAAATTATGATCTTGAGGCGGGAATCGAACCCGCGTCCGCTGCTATCCGGGCAGGTGCCTGACCGCTCGGCCACCCAAGATACTTATTAACTTGCCGAAATTCTTCTAACCTTTACACTTCACGTTGTAAGCCAACGGGTACCCTCGCAATGTAGAAATAAATTTCAAACATTCCAAAGCAGATATTTTTACAAATACCGTGCGTTCGGTTAAGCTTGGGTTTGCTTTATAAACTATTTGATTTTAATTTTAACATTATATAAATGTTAGAAAAATTAGTACAAAGATTTTAGTGGTTAGAAAAAGAATTTCGAAAAATTATGATCTTGAGGCGGGAATCGAACCCGCGTCCGCTGCTATCCGGGCAGGTGCCTGACCGCTCGGCCACCCAAGATACTTATTAACTTGCCGAAATTCTTCTAACCTTTACACTTCACGTTGTAAGCCAACGGGTACCCTCGCAATGTAGAAATAAATTTCAAACATTCCAAAGCAGATATTTTTACAAATACCGTGCGTTCGGTTAAGCTTGGGTTTGCTTTATAAACTATTTGATTTTAATTTTAACATTATATAAATGTTAGAAAAATTAGTACAAAGATTTTAGTGGTTAGAAAAAGAATTTCGAAAAATTATGATCTTGAGGCGGTAATCGAACCCGCGTCCGCTGCTATCCGGGCAGGTGCCTGACCGCTCGGCCACCCAAGATACTTATTAACTTGCCGAAATTCTTCTAACCTTTACACTTCACGTTGTAAGCCAACGGGTACCCTCGCAATGTAGAAATAAATTTCAAACATTCCAAAGCAGATATTTTTACAAATACCGTGCGTTCGGTTAAGCTTGGGTTTGCTTTATAAACTATTTGATTTTAATTTTAACATTATATAAATGTTAGAAAAATTAATACAAAGATTTTAGTGGTTAGAAAAAGAATTTCGAAAAATTATGATCTTGAGGCGGGAATCGAACCCGCGTCCGCTGCTATCCGGGCAGGTGCCTGACCGCTCGGCCACCCAAGATACTTATTAACTTGCCGAAATTCTTCTAACCTTTACACTTCACGTTGTAAGCCAACGGGTACCCTCGCAATGTAGAAATAAATTTCAAACATTCCAAAGCAGATATTTTTACAAATACCGTGCGTTCGGTTAAGCTTGGGTTTGCTTTATAAACTATTTGATTTTAATTTAACATTATATAAATGTTAGAAAAATTAGTACAAAGATTTTAGTGGTTAGAAAAAGAATTTC